>CAJHQQ010002081.1:0-73279 GCA_905132885.1 Moricandia moricandioides
GATTTTCCTCCTTCAATAGCATTTGTCTTACCATATATCTTTTCGATTTCTTCAAAACAAATATTATCATCATCTTCCTCGTCCTCATCTTGAACCTTTCCATAAAGACTGTAATCCCCACAATTCTGATCCGTTTCACCAACAATAGAGTTATCAGCATCCTCCTCCCCATTTTCCTCCTCCCCATCTTGATTTTCATCTTCAACAAACTCATTATCACCAACATCTTCAAAACATTCATCAGCTTCATCATTATCACCAACATCTTCTTCCCATTCACCAGCTTCATCATTATCACCAACATCTTCAAACCATTCACCAGCTTCACCATTATCACCAACATCTTCAAACCATTCACCAGCTTCTTCCCTATTCTCTGAAACTCTTTCCACCTTGATGCGGCTTGATACACAAAGACATACTCTATGCGTTTTGAGCATCTCGAGCAAGTTTCGAACTTGTCTATCACTTGTAACATGAATGGGAGGACTGCCTGGAGCCATCATCATTTCTGCTGGTAATGAGTAGCTAATCTCCACAGTCACTGTTCTCATGTCCAGGTTATAATCTTCTTGAGTCATTGCAACAAGTTCAGCATGTGTTGAATATTCATTCAATAAAAACAATCTTGATCCTTTGAGAATCAACCACAAAATCCCAACGGCAATCTTTCAACAACCATTCTCCATACACTGCATGTAACTGATGAATCATCTGCAAATATTCAAAATAAAACACATTAGTAAACATAGAGAAAATGAAGAAGTTCACTAAACATTGATGCAGACGACATAGAAGTAAGTCGTCCAGAAGACTTAAAGGTAAGTCGTCTAAAGAGGTCACTTTTGCAATTGAAAATTAAATGGGACGACTTAATTCTAAGTCGTCCGGCTTTGTTTGTTAAAAAAAAACTCCAGACAACTTATATATAAGTTGTCTACGAAAAAGGGCTAGTTTTGCATTTGACCGAATCGTGTCAGATCTTTGACTATTGCTGGACGACTTATAATTCAGTCGTCTCTGAGAAAGTTAAAATTTCAATATTTTATTCAAACTAGATGACTTAAACGTAAGTCGTCCTAAGTTAGTTTTGTAATTGAAAAATAAACTTGAAATTTAATTTTCTCCAGATGACTTAATTGAAAGTCGTTCAGCCAGACGACTTAATTTAAGGTCGTCCGGGTGAAGCAAGGTTTGACCAGAAAACTTGGGAAAATTTCTGGACGACTTTGCTTTTCTGGACGACTTGAAATTAAGTCGTCTGTCTGGACGACTTTCAATTAAGTCGTCTGGAGAAAGTTAAATTTCAAGTTTTATTTTTCAATTACAAAACTAACCTAGGACGACTTACGTTTAAGTCGTCTAGTTTGAATAAAATATTAAAATTTTAACTTTCTCAGAGACGACTGAATTATAAGTCGTCCAGCAATAGTCAAAGATCTGACACGATTCGGTCAAATGCAAAACTAGTCCTTTTTCGTAGACAACTTATATATAAGTTGTCTGGAGTTTTTTTTTAACAAACAAAGCCGGACGACTTAGATTAAGTCTTTCCTTTTGACCAGAAGACTTATCAGTAAGTCTTCTACATACAGATGACTTAAGAGTAAGTCTTCTACGCGAACAGATCTTGAAAAAAATTCAAATTCGTACCTTAAACTAGGTGAGATGACTTCGTTTGCACACAGGGTCTTCTCCAACCACCCAGAACCTCAAACGAAAGCAACTGTAAGTCAAAACGAAAGAAATATGGCTCTGTCAACCGTAAAATATTTTGAATCAAAAGCTTGAGTTTTTTGGATGAATATGGAGAGAAAGTGAAAGAAATGTTGTTTTTAGTTCATAACAGGTCGTACAACGTTGTTGAACTATTCATTAAAGGGCATTAAAAGCTCCAAACAGGTAGTACAAGGTTGTTGAACTATTCATGATAGTGGCAATATTGTAAATACTTGAAGATGATGAGGTTGAGACAGTAAAGAAACCATTTTCGAAAAACCAAAAAAAAAAGTTAATGGCACTTTCGTAGATAAAATACAGGTGTGGGGTGAAAATCTCAAAAAAAAAATGAATCCAAGTTTTGAGTTACTTTTGCAAAAATGCCTATATGTTTTTCTTATTTAAGCCCACGAAACCTAGTTCACCTTTGTTTCTCTCTTTTTATTACTACAAAAATAAGCATCTGCCATTTTTATCAAAATGATCAACATTAGACTATTGTCATTACAGTATTATATTTTTCACATATGTAAAATGTCCGTAGCATTCTTTTTCTTTGACTTCTAAAGTAATTCATCTTGTTAACATATTTACAATCCATCAACCAAAATTCATATCCAAATTAAAATCCCAAAATATAAATTCTTTAAAATATTTATATTGGAAATTAATATGATCAAATCCCTATGTCAAAAATATGAATACAAAAAATATGAACTAGGTTTCTTGGGCTTAAATAATAAAATATATAAGCCAAATTCGATTAAAGAATTTACTTTCTAATTTAGTACACAATCCATTTTAAAATGATATATTTTAAAAAAATTCACATATTAAAATATATTAAATTATAATTATAAATATATTATTTTTGTTGTTAACAATTTTCTATATTTTTTACCCAATCAAAATTTAATATGAGATAAAGACCAAAATAGACCGAAAAAATTTTTGTCCCAAAAAAGCACTAAAGAAGAAAATGACCAAAATAGACTTTATTAAAGGATGTAAATATATATTTATACCCTTGGGTTAACTAATATAAACTTAGGGTTTAGAGTTATGGGGTGGGAATTTTGGAGTTGAAGTATAAAAATTAAAAAATATTAAAATTTTCAAAATAAAAAGGTATATTTTGGTCATTTTCTCTCAATTTCTATTTTTGTGACAAAAACTTCAAAAATGGCTATTTGAGAGATTTACCCATTTAATATATACAACTAGACTATAACCCGTGCTTTCGCGCGGATATTTATATTTACGTTTTATAATAAATTGATAAAATATTCATTATTATTTGGTGTTTTATATTATGTAACTTAATATGTCTTTTTCGATATTATTAATATATAATTTTATTCATATTTTTTTATTTTATTTATGAAACAACAGATATTAATATAATATTTATTTGTATTTTATATATTCATAAAAAACATAATCATATAAATATCAAAGTAGAATAATTTATCTATTTAACCTATTTCGTTAATTTTTTTATGTTTTCTAATGAAAATGGATTAAATTTTGTTTATAATTCTCATTAATCAAAATTTATTTTATCTACATTACTTTTATTTAATTTACAAACATAAACTATCAACTCTAAAATAATTATATAATCATATAATATAAGGTTTTATCTTGTATAATTTATTTCTATTAAACCTAAATTTATATTTATAACTTTATAATTTAAGTTTATAAATTAAAATACTATATAATAAAAATATTTGCTCTTTACTTAAATTCAATTAATACTAAATTATAATATAATAATAATAATTATGAATTTAATGAATTATTTAAAAATGATAATCAAAAGATTTTATAATATATTGTTAAAGTAAAATAGGAAATATTCAAAAATAAATACTGTTATAGTAGAATATTCTTATGTGTGATAGTATATTTTATTCAAATGATCTAATATATAAATATAACTTTTAATATAATTAAAGTTATTAATGAAATAGTCCAATGAATTTTTATCAGTAGATAAAAATAGTATTCTATTTTAATAGATTAGATTAGTTTTTCTAAAGTGTTTTTTATTTGAACTTTGAATTTTTGATTAATTATTGTTTGACCCCATTAACTTTTTCTAAAATCAATTAAACCTAATTTTGATGTTCCCACCATATAGTCATTTACTTCGTATATGTGGCAAGTATTAACATAAACATCATGTAATTATTAACATATTCTGAAACTAAACTTTTTAGGTCTCCGTAGTGTAAATATATGATTATATTTTTTTTAAATAGAAAACTCGATTTGACTGGTTGAATCAATAAAACTAGTTAATCAGTAGTTATACCAAATAAATATATGGTCTAGATTTCAAAACATTGTTTAGAAATTTCAATGTTTTATTTAGTTAAGGATAAATTTGTCATTTGTTACTTTGAACATGTAACAATTAGATTCATCCAGCTAAAATGATTTTCGTTTTAGCCTAGATTCTTGAAACTCTTCTAAATGGACCATTTGAGTAATGTTCATTTTAACAAAAAAACAAACATCAACTTTCGTTTTCATCCGGATGGTTTTTTTGGATATATAAATGGATCTTTGGATTTACAAACGAACATGCCCATAGTTCTTTACCTATACAAGTCGCAAAGTATCTTACTAATGTTGATTGGTGGATGCAGATTAGATTATTGATAATATGATCCTAAGCCAACAATAATATCCCATCACATGCACCTCCATTTTTTTAGCTAACTGAATTATAATCCAAGTGGAACCTTAATTGTCACCTTGGGCGATGAAGACTTCATTACTAATTTATTGAATTAACTTGATAACCATGTGGAAAGTTATTATTTCCAACTGTAGTTTATCTTTTTTATTTTGGTTCACGTTTCCTAGTTTGAAAATGGAAAAAAAGTTTGACAGCTACACGAAGTTTATCTTAATATGGTGGAAACCGTTCAATGTTTTAGAATATGTTAATAACTACACGATATTTATGTTAATACATGTCACATATACGAAGTAAATGATTATATGGTGGGAACATCAAAATCAGGTTTAAGTAATTTTAGGAAAAGTTAATGGGGTCATACTATAATTAATCAAAAATTAAACTTCAAAAAACACACTAAGTTTTAGAAAAACTAATTGTGTATATTAAATTTTTATTGGATAAAAATTATAGAAAATATTTAACAAAAAATGATATATTTATAATTGAAATTTAATATATTTTAATATGTATGAAAACTTTTAAAATATATCATTTTAAAATGGATAGTGTACTAAACTATAAAGTAAATTCTTTAATTGAAATTGACATATATATTTTTCTTATTTAAGCCCACGAAACCTAGTTCACCTTTGTTTCTCTCTTTTTATTACTACAAAAATAAGCATCTGCCATTTTTATCAAAATGGTCAACATTAGACTATTATCATTACAGTATTATATTTTTCACATATGTAAAATGTACGTAGCATTCTTTTTCTTTGACGTCTAAAGTAATTCATCTTGTTAACATATTTACAATCCATCAACCAAAATTCATATCCAGTTTAAAACCCCAAAATATGAATTCTTTAAAATATTTATATTGGAAATTAATATGATCAAATCCCTATATCAAAAATATGAAGACATAGGTTTCTTGGGCTTAAATAATAAAATATATAAGCCAAATTCGATTAAAGAATTTACTTTCTAATTTAGTACACAATCCATTTTAAAACGATATATTTTTTAAAAAATCACATATTAAAATATATTAAATTATAATTATAAATATATTATTTTTTTTGTTAACTATTTTCTATATTTTTTACCCAATCAAAATTTAATATGAGATAAAGACCAAAATAGACCGAAAAAATTTTTGTCCCAAAAATAGCACTAAAGGAGAAAATGACCAAAATAGACTTTATTAAAGGATGTAAATATATATTTATACCCTTGGGTTAACTAATATAAACTTAGGATTTAGAGTTATGGGGTGAGAATTTTGGAGTTGAGGTATAAAAATTAAAAAATATTAAAATTTTCAAAATAAAAAGGTATATTTTGGTCATTTTTCTCTCAATTTCTATTTTTGTGACAAAAACTTCAAAAATAGCTATTTGAGAGATTTACCCATTTAATATATACAACTAGACTATAACCCGTGCGTTCGCACGGATATTTATATTTACGTTTTATAATAAATTGATAAAATATTCATTATTATTTGTTGTTTTATATTATGTAACTTAATATGTCTTGTTCGATATTATTAATATATAATTTTATTCATATTTTTTTATTTTATTTATGAAACAACAGATATTAATATAATATTTATTTGTATTTTATATATTCATAAAAAACATAATCATATAAATATCAAAGTAGAATAATTTATCTATTTAACCTATTTCATTAATTTTTTGATGTTTTCTAATGAAAATGGATTAAATTTTGTTTATAATTCTCATTGATCAAAATTGATTTTATCTACATTACTTTTATTTAATTTACAAACATAAACCATCAACTCTAAAATAATCATATAATCATATAATATAAGGTTTTATCTTGTATAATTTATTTCTATTAAACTTAAATTTATATTTATAAAATTATAATTTAAGTTTATAAATTAAAATACTATATAATAAAAATATTTGCTCTTTACATAAATTCAATTAATACTAAATTATATTATATTAATAATAATTATGAATTTAATGAATTATTTAAAAATGATAATCAAAAGATTTTATAATATATTGTTAAAGTAAAATAGGAAATATTCAAAAATAAATACTATTATAGTAGAATATTCTTATGTGTGATAGTATATTTTATTCAAATTATCTAATATATAAATATAACTTTTAATATAATTAAAATTATTAATGAAATAGTCCAATGAATTTTTATCAGTAGATAAAAATAGTATTCTATTTTAATAGATTAGATTAGTTTTTCTAAAATTTAAGTGTTTTTTATTTTAACTTTAAATTTTTGATTAATTATTTTTTGACCCCATTAACTTTTTCTAAAATCAATTAAACATAATTTTGATGTTCCTACCATATAGTCATTTACTTCGTATATGTGGCAAGTATTAACATAAACATCATGTAATTATTAACATATTCTGAAACTAAACTTTTTAGGTCTCTATAGTGTAAATATATGATTATATTTTTTTTTAAAATAGAAAACTCGATTTAACTGGTTGAATCAATCAAACTAGTTAATCAGTAGCTATACCAAATAAATATATGGTCTAGATTTCAAAACATTGTTTAGAAATTTCAATGTTTTATTTAGTTAAGGATAAATTTGTCATTTGTTACTTTGAACATGTAACAATTAGATTCATCCAGCTAAAATGATTTTCGTTTTAGCCTAGATTCTTGAAACTCTTCTAAATGGACCATTTGAGTAATGTTCATTTTAACAAAAAAACAAACATCAACTTTCGTTTTCATCCGGATGGTTTTTTTGGATATACAAATGGATCTTTGGATTTACAAACGAACATGCCCATAGTTCTTTACTTATACAAGTCGCAAAAGTATCTTACTAATGTTGATTGTGGATGAAGATTAGATTATTGATAATATGATCCTAAGACAACAAGAATATCCCATCACATGCACCTCCATTTTTTAGCTAACTGAATTATAATCCAAGTGGAACCTTAGTTGTCACCTTGGGCGATGAAGACTTCATTACTAATTTATTGAATTAACTTGATAACCATGTGGAAACTAATTATTTTATTTTATTTTTGATAATCCATGGTTTATTCCCTGGACGCTGCAGCCCGCATGTAAATTCCGCAGTGGCCGGGACTCGAATTCGTGATGGCGGACACCTCAGCCGAGGTTCCTTTACCACCACACCACGAAGCACGGTTCTAATTATTTCCAACTGTAGTTTATCTATTTTATTTTGTTTCACGTTTCCTAGTTTGAAAATCTAATCTATTAAATTAAGATCTTATTTTTATCTACTACTAACAAGTCATAGTAGAACCACTTAAAGAATTAGTTAATATAACTTATTTGATTATTTATATTAATAATAAATCAACTCTAAATTTAAATTTTTCTTTTTAATTATAACAAAAGATATTGAGAAAGAATTCAACAAAATCTTGCTTAAAAATTAAAATATTTTTTTTAAAATAACACATTAATAAATTTTGTAATTATTAATATAATATTATTATAATTCAAGTTTAACTAATATTTTATTATAAACAAAAAAAATAAAAATTATATACTGTTTTTATAAATTCTATAAATATATTATGGATTATATAAAAATAGCAGTGGTACATGAATTAAATATGATAAAATTATATTAAATAGGTAATTTAATAATTTTTTAAATTTTTAAATTTTTATTTAAATAAATTATCACTCATCATTAAAATGAGTTAAAATTCGTAAACTATATAATATTTTTATACAAAATAAATATATCAACATAGGTTAAACTAATATGTATATATATATATATATATATATCTACAACTTTTTATTTATTTTGAAACTCTCAACAATATATTGTTTAAATTTTTTTGTATACAAAATACAATAATATATAATAAACTTTAGTTCATATACTATTTAAAAATATGTTATTAGAGAACTATAAAATTTTAGTAATTCATTTATAATATTAATGACAAATACATTTCTAATTTTAAATTTATTTGTATTTTAATTATAACAAATCTATTGAGAATTTTTTCAAAATAGTACCAAAAATTCTTATATTTTATTTATAAAATAAGATTAGATGTAGTCACAAAAAAATTCAAAATAGTTATTTGCTTCTCAATTATTTAATACATCTATTATTGCATAATACGTAAATAAACACAAATAATAATAATATGTATACATAATTAATGTTTATTCCGAGTAAGTGAGAAACTCAAATGTTATGTGATCATATAATTTCAAAAATATAATTCTTCATATTGAAGTGAGATGGTGAATTATAACATTCAGAGTATATCATTCAAGCCCAATGTAAATTAAATAGGTTAAAAATATAACAACAAACATGATCCGACTGATCAATCTTATATTCACGATCTGTGACTATACGTTTGGAAATTTATGACATAATAGTTAAACAATTAAATTTAGTATTCAACGTTTATTAGTCAATAAATTTCTCTATGCGGATGC
Source organism: Moricandia moricandioides (assembly GCA_905132885.1). Lineage (NCBI taxonomy): Eukaryota > Viridiplantae > Streptophyta > Magnoliopsida > Brassicales > Brassicaceae > Moricandia > Moricandia moricandioides. The sequence goes on from CAJHQQ010002081.1 coordinate 8,896, forward strand.
TCGCAGGTAATCAATTAGTTATTAGTAGTGCGGTTTCTCTTTGTCTTACTAGTCAAGTATGTCACATACAAATTTCTATATTAAATGACTATGGCAAATTAAATGCTTACTATTAAAACTAGTTTAGTCTGTGGAAACTTATTATTTCCAACTGTAGTTTACTATTTTATGATTGGATCACGTTTCCTAGTTTGAAAATTTGTTTTAAAAAAAGATGACATATAACGTAATTAATTTGAGTATCTTCTCCTTGTTTTTTTAATGAGCCATGTTGCACACTAGTCAAGTATATCGCAATTAATTTAATTATTAGTAATTGTTGCACACTAATCAAGCATATCGCAATTAATTTAATTATTAGTAATCCAGACTAGCGGTGGACACATATCGAATAACCCCATAATTTTCAGTATTTGTGATTTGTTTCGTATCTTACGGATATCTCATTTTTCGATTTGCTTTGATTCAGATAAATACGGATATCCGGCCTTTCGGATATCCAGTTTTTTTTAGATATTTGCGAATATACACGAATATCTCATTTACTTTGTTTAATACAAGTAAATCTAGAAAATATACAAATATGTTTTTAAAAAAAATTACATAATATAAAATGAATAATAAAAATTAATGGAACTATATGTTCCATAAATTTCTAAAATTAAGCAAATTTTCTTATAAACACACGATTTTTTTCTGAAAATTGTCTATTTATAAAGATTTTATAAGTAAATTCTAAATAAAATTAATAAAATTATATGTTAAAATAATTATTTTATAAAATTATACATATAAAAATCTATATTTATTTGTAGATATATATATATATATATATATATATATATATTTATAATGTCGGATCATATCGGATATTCGGCTCTAAATTTTTAGTATTTGTGGTTTGCTTCATTTCTAACGGATATTAACTTTTAGTATTTGCTTTGCTTCAACGATTTACGGATATCCAGATTTTACGGATCGAATCGAAACGTATAACGATTCGAATCAAATTTAACGAATAAATGCACAGCCTTAATCCAGACTCAGTGCGGTTTCTCCTTGTCTTACTAGTCAAGTATGTCACATGCAAATTTCTATATTAAATGACTGACAAATTAAATGCTTACTAATAAAACTAGTTTAGTCCTAAGCTTTTTATATGTTGAATCATAGTTGTCACTTTGGGTAATGAAGACAAGACCTTTTATCAAGCTAACCAGGGTAGTGCTTGAGAATTTTAAATCCTAAAGGCCACTTATTTATTTGACCTTCTCAAAATTATGAAAATTTAAAATGTGATAGGTAGAAATTGAACTTTGTACCTTATTTTTTTTATAAGTATGTAATCAAAATAAATATTTAATTACTCATGTTCAAAATTCACTCCTACTAATAATATAATTTTTTAATACTTCAATCCTATGTTTAATTGGTTTATACTTAGACACGACCCTTGAAGCTAACCATATGTCTAGAGAGGAACTTGAGTATGAATTTTGATGACAACTCTGGTGGAAGTTGCCGCAAGACAGATTTTGATGAGAACTCCTCCTATAAGCTCTTTAATTTAGGGAAATTTTGCCATCTTTAGCTTCCCGAACATCAATTAATTAACCAGATTTTAAATCGTACTTTAGAAACACCGTATTATCTTTTGGTTGAAAAATTTGTTTAAAGAAAATTCTAAAATATTACATAAATTTATGTTTCTAAGTTTGGCGCATAATTATGCTAAAATTATGTATATGATTTATTTTAACTGTCAAAGCTTGTTTTAATGTTTTATAAAAATGACTAATATGTTAGTTCAACTCATTAATATGTTAATTCAACTTATCTCTCGTATTTGCTAAATATTCCGCATATTATCAAATGATATAAATTGAAATTAATTGAAATATTTTATTTTTATCAGTTTAATGTATATTGGTCTAGTTTCTAATATTTTAAGTTAATTTTCTATTTTATAAATCTGCATTAATTTTTATCAATTTAAATACTTATTTTTTATCATATGCTGCTACGAAACTGAAATAAATTGTAAAATTAATGAATTTATGTTATTTGCGTGTATATTTATTAATCTAATGTTATAATTTATTAAAAATAACTAATATATTATTTATTTAACTATATTGTTATTTATTTTATTAATTTAATCATGCATTCAATATGGAGAATTTGGATTGTCTACACAAACATAATGTCATATTTAGCTAACTGTCTTGATACACTGTTTTGCACTATGATTAAAATTGTAATACTATACTCCATGTATCGTTCTAAACAGTAATATAACGATCTGACAGTCTACGGTTAACGGGTCTTCCAAGCTTGCTTACGTGGTCTGTGGTCCCTATTATATACGAAAGGCAGTGCAATAGTTTTTGAAGGTTCGTAACACTTGTTTACTAATCATGTAACCACAACACAAATTATTGATGTGTTTGACATTATTCGTACAATATCACGAATCACTTTTCAATATATCACGAATCACTTTTCACTACCCCACCTTAAGCATTACCTTTTTATTTTTACAGATTTTCATAAAATCATCTCACAACCATTTTCATATATTGTGGTCGTAACATGCAAATCTTCTGTGTCGTTAATTATGGAAAGAGAAGAAGAAGTACAGTCTTTGCCACGTACAAGAGAGAATATTAGCTTCCGGCAAAGTGCTGGTGGGTATTAGGGTTACACTATATCACAAAGCTAGTTGAGTTAGACAACAATTGAACACTCTTGAAGATGATAAAATGGAGAAAGACATTTTTCGGCAACGTTCTCAAGCCTTAGGCTCTGCTTCTTCACCAGCGGTATTTCCAGATCTCTTCTCGCTCTTGGACAGTGGTTACTGGAAGTGAAAGGGGTGGAGCTACAGGGAGGGTAGAGCTATGGAGGTAGAAGATTAGTGTGAAGCCTTGAACGTCCATGGTTAATGGGTCTCCCACACCCATTTATTCGATCCGTGGGCCCAATTTCGTGCATCGAGCAATGCATTAATTTTTCAAAGGCTCAAAAATCTTGTTTACTAACTCTGCAATCACCACATGACCTTTTCACGTGCTTTGACCTCAGATACACGATATCACGAATCACTTTCCCTAGGTCACCCATCATTCAACTACTCCAGCTCATGCACATTTAACTTTGGAGTTCTTTCTCGATGTGTGACCGAAAACGTAAGTGCAATTTGGTGACATAGATAGTCAAATCAATTCTTTTAAGCATATCATCATATACCATAAATCGGTATTTTATAATTCATCCCCACTCACAGATCACACCGTTCTCATTGCGCATCACGACAAATTTTAGGACGCCTCCTAAGTCAGAACCGAGATGGCTAATGAGCCATCTTACTAATCTTGATTGTAGATTATTGATAATATGATCCTAAGCCGGCCGGGGTGTTCTAGGTTCACTTAAATTTCAGGTCCAAGTTGCATCACATGCACCTCCTTTCTTTTGGCTAAGTAATTTCTAATCCAAGTGGAACCTTAGTTGTCACCTTGGGCGATGAATGACTTCATTACTAATTTTTTGAATTAACTTGATAACCATGTGGAAACTTATTATTTCCAACTGTAGTTAATCTATTTTATTATTGGTTCATGTCTCCCAAAAATAAAAGATAACATATATGGTAATTCAATTAATTATCTTCTCCTTGTTTTTCTAATGAGCCATGTTGCACATGCGAAGGCTTTTAAAACAGTAGAGGAGCACTCTGATCAGGTGATCATATTTTCCTCCTTTCACAAAGGGATCTTTCTTAGATTTGAGATTGTTTGGACTGTTTCATTACAAAACATGGGGATCTTGGGCGAGATTGTGAGGAAACCAGATGAAATATACCCGCTACTAAAGTTGAAAATGGCGGTTAAGAAAGCAGAGAAGCAGATCCCACTCGAGCCACACTGGGGGTTTTGCTACTCGACGCTCCACAAGGTTTCTAAAAGCTTTTCTCTCGTTATTCAGCAACTAGGTACCGAGCTTCGCAATGCGGTACGTTTTCTCCCCTTGTCTTTGTCACCATATTACAACATGATTGTGTTGGTATTGAGTTCATCGTGTTTTTGGTTTGTGAGTGATAACTGATTCTTGAAGATCTGTTTTTTTCCTGTGACTTTGTAAGAATTTGTGTTACACTTAGTTTATTTAAAATTTTGTTTTTCTTTTGTGTAGGTGTGTGTGTTCTACCTGATTCTCCGAGCTCTTGACACCATCGGTTAGGGTTTCTTGATTAGATTATGTTTTTCCAAAATCTACAAATCTTGGGTTCTTTTTATAGAAGGAAGACAGAAAAAGTTATTCATATTATATTTCCTTCATGAAAGAACTATTGTAAAACTTGGATGGCATGCTATGCTTTTCTTTTTTTTTTGTAATACAGAGGATGACACAAGCATACCAACTGACGTCAAGCTTCCAGTTCTAATAGCTTTCCATCGTCACATATATGAACGTGACTGGCACTTTTCATGCAAGTCTACTGAATAGTTGAATCTTTGATCTTTCACAGGCCGTCCTTGTACAAATAATTGAGTTTTTAGCTTACTTGTTTTACTTATTCACATTAGGTGGTACAAACGAGTACAAGGTTTTAATGGACCAATTTCACCATGTTTCTGCAGCTTTTCTGGAACTTGGAAAAGGGTTAGTTCTAATATGTATTTTCCTTATGTTGTTCCGTTCCGTTTTGCAATTTTAAAGCTCGCTAGATTCTCATCATCGTTTTAAAAAAGCGATTTTTTTTTTCTTTTAAAATTCTAATTTTCTGATGTTTAGTCATTTCTAGATAATATATATTTGTACATGTAAAAATTTAAGATATAATTGTCTATATTACCTTTTGTATAAATGTATTGTACAGCTTAGTAATATTAACATGTGGTGACGGTGATAATATTTAATTTATTCTAGTTTAATTAATAAATTTCATATACAAACTAATATTATTTTTTATTTTTTAAAAAAATTAAAACTTATTTATATTTATTATGAATTTAATTAATAAGAAAATAGATTCTTATAATATTTTATTATATTGAAATAGAAAATATCCAAATTAAAATATTTTAAATGGTAGGATAATCTTATGTGTGATGTTTTAATTTATTTAAATGATCTAATATATAAGTAATGACCAAAATATCTTTAATCAAATCTGTAAGAATAAGTTTAAATTCAAAGGCATTTCTCTGTAATAATACCACATAATGTACGACTAATTTTAATTTTAGTGGCATTTCCTATAATATACCACGTAAATTTAAAGTTAAATTCATATGATGATTATGTTTTAAGAAGATAGAAGTAGTTACACTCTTTGGATTTGGATTGATTTATTAAGAGAAATTGCTAAGAATACCACAAGTTAACACTACAAGAAAACAGACTCATTCCGAGGGCCAAAATCGTCAGTATGTCGTCGGAATAAACGTATTCCGACGACATACCGATGAAATATGTCCTCGGAAAAAACTCCTCGGAATTTCATTTTCCCTCGGAATTCTCTCGGAATATTCCGACGGAATTCCGAGGAACCATGTCCCTCAGAAAATTCCGAGGAACCCTGTCCCTCGGAAAATTTTGAGGAACCCTGTCCCTCGGAAAATTCCGAGGAACCATGTCCCTCGGAAAATTCTGAGGAACCCTGTCCCTCGGAAAATTCCGAGGAAATTCCGAGGAACCCTGTCCCTCGGAAAATTCCGAGGAACATGCTCCTCGGAATTTTCCGAGGGACAGGGTTCCTCGGAATATCCCAAAAGAATATTTTTTTTAAAAAAAAAATTAAATTTCTGAAATTTAAATTCAAAAATATAAAATTAAAATTAAAATTAAAAAACATATTATATAAAATTCAAAGTCATACAAATAAAAATAAAACATTCAGAGTTTTGAAAAAAAAAACTACGGGTTTTGGGAATTCGGGTCTGGCATGCTCGGGAACACCTCGTTCGGGTGCAACCTTCTCATCATCTCCATCATTTGCTCATTCAGCTTCCTTTATGCCTCAAAGCCCGCCTGTTGAGTCGCCATGCCTGTTGAGTCGCCATCTGGGTCTCCAACGCAGATATGCGATCATTTTTGTCCTGCAACTGACCCATAAGTACTTCTGGATCAACAAATAGCGGTGATGCAGCAGAAGACGGAACCGACCGGGACCGACGACCCAAACCGAACAAACGGCTCTTCTTCTTGGGAACCGACTGAAATAGATTGTTAATAATTACAAAATAGTTTTAATATATAAAAATTATATTTTTTATAAATTGTAATTATACATGATTTATACATATATATATATGTATAAAAATTATTAAAAATTCTTAAAATTGTTATTATACATGATTTATATATATATATATATATATATATGTATAAAAAATTATAAATCGTTTATAAATATAGAAAAAGCTTTATAAATATTTTTAAAATTTTTAAAAAACGTTTTATTATACATAGTTTATTACTGGAAACTTGAAAAACGTTTTTAAAAAATTGAAAAACGTTTTTAAAAATAGAAAAACGTTTTTAAAAATCAAAAAACGTTTTAAAAATACAAAAATAATTCCAAAAAAACTAAAACAACAATCAAAACAACAATCCTAACTTAAACTATCCATTCAATCCTAAACTATCCATCAAACAACCTATAATCCGAAAATCTAATCTCACAAACCCTAAGAAATTGAAAAATACAAGGTTTACATAGATTCTTACATGATTTTAGAGGTGGAGTAGAGATGTGGGGTTGGGTAGTCCGAATCGCCGGCGAGAGTTGAGAGAGATCGGAGAGAAATGAGAGAGATGAGAGAAATGAGAGATGCGGCGGAGAAGAAGAAGAAGAAGGGTTGTGTTTTGTATTTAAGAATTCCGACGGACACGGGGTCGTCGGAATTCCGTCGGAATAATTAACTTAGGGTTCGCGAAAATTTTCACGCGGATTGGTTTTCCCGGTTAAATAAATTCCGATGGACAACAACTTCCTCGGAATTTCCTCGGAAAATTCCGAGGAAATTCCGAGGAACAAGGGATTGGGGTCTAAAAAATCCCAGTTCCTCGGAATTTCCTCGAAAAATTCCGAGGAAATTCCGAGGAACAGGGGTTTGGGGTTTCAAAACCTCGATTTTTTTGGCCGTATTTCATTTTTTATACAAATGTAATGCATACCATTGAGGATTCTTTGTATATATGATCATAAACCATGAAAAAAAAAAATTTCAAAAATAATTGTAAGTATTCCCTTTAACATTTATTAAAGTGTATAAGTGTTTCTCTTATGTTGTGTGGTTTTCATTCATGCAATCGTAAAATTGTTTGTTATCGTCTAAAACATCAAATTTTACATTCATAATCTGGCTAAGACACTTAATGAAGGTTATATAAGTGTTAATCAATCCGCAAAACGTTGTTTTCGGTTAAAAACCTCTTGTTCCTCGGAATTTCCTCGGAATTTTCTGAGGAAATTCTGAGGAAACCCTGAAAATTGTTACCTTCCTCGGAAAATTACGAGGAAATTCCGAGGAACAAGGGATTGGGGTCTGAAAAACCTCTGTTCCTCGGAATTTCCTCGGAATTTTCCGAGGAAATTCCGAGGAACATGGGTTTGGGGTTTCAAAACCTCGATTTTTTTTGCCGTATTTCATTTTTTATACAAATGTAATGCATACCGTTGAGGATTCTTTGTATAGATGATCACAAACCATAAAATAACAAAATTTCAAAAATAATTGTAAGTATTCCCTTTAACATTTATTAAAGTGTATAAGTGTTTCTCTTATGTTGTGTGGTTTTCATTCATGCAATCGTAAAATTGTTTGTTATCGTCTAAAACACCAAATTTTAAATTCATAATCTGGTTAAGACTTTTAATGAAGGTTATATACGTGTTAATCAATCCGCAAAACGTTGTTTTCTGTTAAAAACCTCTTGTTCCTCGGAATTTCCTCGGATTTTCTGAGGAAACACTGAAAATTGTTACCTTCCTCGGAATTTCCTCGGAATTATCCGAGGAAATTCCGAGAAATATGGGTTTTTCAGAACCCAAACCTCTGTTCCTCAGAATTTCCTCGGAAAATTCCGAGGAACTAGGTCTTCCTCGGAATTTCCTCGGAAAATTCCGAGGAACTGGGTCTTCCTCGTAATTTCCTCGGAAAATTCCGAGGAAATTCCGAGGAAACCACATTTCTTGCTTTCCTCGGTATTTCCTCGGTATTTCCTCGGTTTTTTATCAGAAAATTCTGAGGAACTCAGTTTCCCTCGGTATGTCCCTCAGAATAACGATGTTTTCTTGTAGTGTAAGTACCACTTTTCAAAAATACACACAATCAAAAATATATTAACATATGGATTTACATTTTAGTAATTATTGTTTAGGGTTTAGTGTTAAAAGGGTAGGGTTGAGTTTTTAAAACTTTTTATAAATATTTTTTTTTAAAAATAATAATTAAGTTTATTTTCATCATAAATTTAAAGTATTTTTGCAAATAGTCATTCATTAATGGTATATCTGAATAGTGGTATTAAACTTGTGGTAGAATTAAAATTTCTTCATTTATTAATTTTCTTATTAATACAAAGGTACCGGGAGGCTGTCGAGGATGTTACTAAAAGAATGGGTGCAGGAATGGCCAAGTTCATTTGCCAGGAGGTTGGTGATGTGATGCTTTATTTATTTTGATGACAAGCTAACTTGAGATAAGTAGGGATAAAATGTTTCAGTTAGCATTGTTAAGTTTAATTAGATGCAGCTGCCCAAGACTCCAGGGGCGGACCCACGTGCACAGTTGTGGTGTAATATGTTAAAAACGAAATTTGTAAAACTTGTTTAGTAAGTAGTTACAGCTCAGTTGGTCTTGAAAGCCAACCAATGACCCCATAAACCCAGGTTTGATTTTGGTCAATGGCCCCTTCGTGAGCTTTTTTATAAAATAGAAAAATTTATTTATAGGTCCGCCCCTGCAAGTACTCTAATGCACTTATGAAAACTACTGCTCCATCATTTAAAGATTTGGATATACTATCAGCACTTGGTTAGGCTTCTGTCTGAGCTTTCCCTGTTACAAAACAGGTAGAAACAGTTGATGAGTATAATGAATACTGCCACTATGCTGCTGGACTTGTGGGTTTAGGCTTGTCAAAACTCTTCCTTACTTCGCACTTAGAAGTGTTGACTCCAGACTGGGAGCAGCTATCCAATTCAATGGGTTTATTTCTACAGGTATAACAATCTTGTATGGCATTTACAATATTTCTTCCTCATCTCAGTCACAGTTACTAGTGTCAAATATCTTGTGTTGTTGGTCTGAATTCATATGTAGAAAACAAACATTATCAGAGACTACCTTGAGGACATTAATGAGATACCAAAGCCACGCATGTATTGGCCTTGTGAGATTTGGGGCAAATATGTTGACAAGCTCGAGGTGCATACATATTAATATATATTATTTCCAAGTTTTCCCATCTAAAAGTAGGACTATTTTCTAATAATAATGCTCTCTTCGTCTTTTGCTGTGAATAAAAACCACAATGTTGTAGGACCTAAAATACGAGGAGAACTCAAGCAAGGCAGTGCAGTGCTTGAATGATATGGTCACCAATGCGTTGATCCATATTGAAGATTGCATCAAGTATATGGATGCATTGCGTGATCCTGCCATATTTCGTTTATGTGCCATCCCTCAGGTTAGAGAAATAAATATCACACGTGTTCTTTTAGTTTCTTATATAGAATGTCTTGGTTGCAAGTTAATATAATGTTGTTTATCATTTCTTTCCTCTTTCAGATCATGGCGATTGGAACACTTGCATTATGCTATAACAATGCACAAGTATTTAGAGGCGTCGTGAAAGTGAGGCCAGGTAAGATGTTTATCTTGAGTATGAGAAAGTAACAAAACGTTTCCAACTGAAAACTAATATGTTGAACAACCTTTTCTTTGTTTAGGTCTAACTGCTAAAATTGTGGATAGCGCAAAGACAATGGCTGATGTCTATGGTGCTTTCTATGATTTTTCTTGCATGCTTAAATCAAAGGTAAGTCAGCAGTTCCTGTTTGTTATTTCCATCGTCCATAAGTAGTGTTATTAGAAGACAACATTATGTATATACCTGTACAGGTCGACAAGAACAGTCCAAATTCTGTGAATACACTAAACCGACTTGAGGCCGTCCAGAAAGTGTGCAGAGACAGTGGACTTCTTCATAAGAGGTACCTTCTTGTTTTATTATTGTTGGGTTTTTCTAAGCCCATGGCCAATTCTAAACTGATCGATTAGTATGATATTGTCTATTTTGGACCGAAACAGCAAAACCCGCGTAGATTTAGTTTTTGGTTTCTTCAAAAAGGTCTTATAATAATTAGAGTTGGACACATTTTATATAATAGAAATTATTTGTCTAAACTTATGATGTAGAACTTGGATTGACATAACACAATTATATTAAATATAGATTGTATTATGAATGCCCAGCCAAAGAATTCGCCTTTTGTTGTTCCAAAAAATACTTTGATCAAATGCTACACTAGACTTATTCCATTTGTTACTTGAATCCATAAATACATATATCTACTTCTAGATTAGTCTTCTAGGTATGATAGACTAGGGTAGAAGGATCATAATCCTTCTTTTTTATGCTGGAGTTCTGATGAATCATTGTATTTTTGCTCAGAAATTCTTATGTTTGTGATGAAGTTAAGTCAAACCGTCTCATGGTAAGTTACATTTTCGCCCTCCATTTCCCATAAAGTATCTCATTTTGGATTAGCTAATTTATATCTGAAATGCAGAGTGTGATGTTGGTGCTCGTATTGGCCATAATAGTCTTTGTATATCACAAACACAACTGAGTCACGACATAGCCAATGTAAGCAGCTTGGCTACGGAGATTGGGGAGTTGGTAACTAATTCAAGAATGTGAGCCGTTTCAGTTACTTGCAGTAAAACATGAGTGCTACTCTATCTCTCTTATCCTTCTTGTGACAGCTTTCTGTTTTCATCTGATTTCTTTTAAATAAAATTATCCTATTATCAGAGTTCCTAGAAAGGGGAAATTTCAGTTTTACCACAAGTTTGATACTATTTTTCAAATTTACCATTAATAAATGACTATTTTTAAAAACACCATAAATTTATGATGAAAATAGACTAAACTAAATTTTCTAAATATTTATAAAATATTTAGAAACTCAACCCCACCTCTTTAACACTAAACCCTAAACAATAATCACAAAAGTGTAAACCAAATGTTAATATATTTTTGATTGAAGGTATTTTTGAAAAGTGATACTTAACTTGTGGTATTCTTAGCAATTTCCCAAAAAAAAAAATCAGTCACATACACACTACATCTTTCAAAATGGAGTAACTTCATAATGGAGTTGAGTTTTATTCCAATCGAACTCAATTTTAGAGTGAAAACAGAGTAATGAACAAAAATGAATTACTCCATTTATGGAGTAAACTCACTTTTTTTTTCATCGAGTAAACTCACTTCTTATTTCATTATCGAGTAATAAATTGACTGGAATTAGAGCAAATTTGACTCTAAACTCATTTTCGAGTAAGAAATGGACTAAGGTTGGAGATGACCTTAGGAGCCATCTTGTTTCATCTGCTTCTTCATAGCTTTTAAGAAACAATGGCAGCAACCATCAGCTTTGACTTTCAAAACGGTTTCATCATAATATTCCAATGGTTATTGGAAGCCCTATCTTTTTGCTCACTTCTACAAGAAACCAAAAGATAGTTTTTAATCTTCCCCTGAGCCCTCCTTTTCTGCCCATCGTTAGTCATCTTTACCTTTTCCTCTCTCCTCTTATCCATAATTCCTTTCATAGAATCTCCAACAAGAATGGACCTCTTCTTCATCTCTGTATCTTTAACTACACTATATACTCTGTGTTTCCTCTCGCTCAGTTCTGTACGAGATCTCTAAGGCCCATGACTTGAACATCTCATCTCGATACCTGGCACCGTTCAAAGAGTTACTCAATTTTGGATCTTTGGCTTCATCGTGGTGATATATCGGTGTTTTTACGAGTTAATAACCTATGTATTGAGTTTTTTGCCAAGTCAAAGTAAGTCTTCTGGATCTTTTAGTCTTTTATCAAGTCTTTATAGGTCTATTTGGAATAAAAAAAAGGTCGAATTAGATACAAAAAAAAGAACTAAAGTTGCGGTATTTTGTGTATATGTGTCAGAAGTTTAGCAACAAATGAAGAACTTCCCATTGATGTATGAAGCTAAATATTTTGGCACAAGACGGAAAATTAAATTATCTTTCCATATTCGTCGATCTAAGGTCGATCCATTAGCTAGATCAAAATTTATGCGTGTTGTACTTAAAGTAGCATGTTTGTCAGTTCAATATGAGACAAAAAAAAAAACTTTTTCCTTATTTTCAGTATGATTTTATCTAAATTTTGATCATAAGATGTTATATATATATATATATATACTATTTTGAACCATTTTAGGCCAACTTTTATTTTAGATCATACTTTTCAGTTTTGAAATTTTGGGAGACGAGAGATTCTTTATGAACCTACCTCTTTGAATCTATATTTTTTTCTTTATTGATTTGTGTTTCTGATTCTAAGTCTAAGTAGATCCATTTCTAGTTTTAGGGTTTCAATGGAATTATAGAGACTGAATGTTTATGGTTGTTTGATTAGGGAATCTTCATTAGATTTTTTCACCTGAATTTTCTTTATGCTTGAACTTAATTGGACATTTTGTTCAATTATCTTATTTTGATTAGAGTGAAAGTTGGTCAAATTGTTTAAGTGAGAAAAGTTTCCTTTGCTAGCGAGAGTTGATATTAAGACGCTTTATGAACCTATCATAACTTGATCTTAATATGTGTTTAACTTTCTGAGTTCAACGACAGTTAATTCATTAGGTTGTTAGACATAGTAACTAGAGCTTTATCTTCCGTCTTTTACTTTATCTTAGATTTACTGCTTTACAAGTTGCCTCCGAAACAATAATATTTGTGTCTTCTAAGTTTATTTGAACTAGGAGTTGAAGTGTGTATTTGGTCCTTATAGATTTGATCACATACTATTACTGCATACTTTACTGTGCACTTGTTGTTAGTTTCTCAAGTTAAAACATGAGTGATCACATGGCTCCTTATAGAGATTAACAGGAGTTCATGAAGAAACTAGTGATCAAAAATCTGAGAAAAATGCAAACAGAAGAGCAGGCACGAAGCGCCAGTGCAGTTGACATAGAGTGGTTTTACGCGAAACTGCTAGATAAGGCGATGAAGGAGAGCGTTGACATCCATACATAACTAAAGGGACTTGTTAGAACCATCCTCTTTAAGATGACCTTGGGAAGGAGTTGTTAGAGGAGAACAGTGAGGTGGAGAAAGTCACACAACTGTCTCACCAGATATTTTCTTTGCCGAAGAAGCTTTTCTTGGCACAAATTTTGAACAAGTCGCTTGAGGGGATTGGGATCTCACTATTCAGAAAAGAGACAATGGGTTTCGAACAAATAAGATGAGCTATTGGAGAGAATTATTGGAGAACGCAAAGAGAAACTCGACAAGTATCAATGTAAGGATTTATTGGAAACATTATTTGCAGCTTATCAAGTATCAATGCTGAGTACAAGATCACTATGATTCATATCAAGACATTTTTTGCGGTAAATATTGTAGATTAGCTTTAAGTTGAATGTACATTTTATTCATCGAGAGTTCAAACACCACTATATTTATAAATGTTTGTAATTGTAGGAGCTTTTCGTAGGAGGCCTGACAGGACTTCAGAAACAATTCATTGACAATGGAAGAGATCATAAACATCCCTAATACTCTTGAGAGACTAAGAGAAGAATTTTATTCGATTGTAGGAAGACCAAAGATGATTCAAGAAACATATGTACCGAAATTCCCTTACTTAGAAGCGGTGTTTAAGGAAGTGCTAAGACTACACGGGCATGTGCCTCTCTTCGTAAGGAAGTCCAAGAAGGGTCTAAGATCAGAAGGTTCTACATACCGGAGAACACAACACTTGTTGTCAGTTCTTATGCTAGAATGAGAGAGCGAAATTTCTGAGAAGATCCTGATGAGTTAAACCCAGAGAGGTTTATGGATGATTTAAATACCAGAAGAAAAATATACCAGAAGAAGAGACCAGAAGAGAACAAGAACTGAGTTACATTCTTTTTGGGTCGGAAGGAGAGCTCGTACTTAGGGGAATACTATATGGCAAAGTTAACATAGAATAGGCTGCTGGAAGACTCTTATTGGGCATAGATCATCCCCTTAAGTTCACCCCTTCTCCTCTGAACTCTAAACCATTAAACAATTCGAGTTCCACTTAAGTTGCAGACACTTTATATAGGGGTTCAAATGAAGATTGTCTTAAGCCAAAGAGTTTTTGGTAATAAAACCCCTCAACTAAATATGGGCCTTAAAACAAACTTCAACTAAATTCAACGAAAGAAATCTTCAAATTTAATTACGCTAACGTCAATTAGGCCTGGGCATTCGGGTACCCGTTCGGGTACGGGTCGGTTCTTTCGGGTTTCGGGTTTTTCGGGTTTTGAAATTAGGACCCATTCGGGTATTACAAAATTCCGGGTCGGGTTCGAGTCGGGTTCTCCCGGGTTCGGGTGGGTTCGGTTCTTATGATTAGGAACCTGAAAATAACCAAATAACCAATGTATTTGAAACGGGTTCGGGTATTTGTATCCAAAGTAACCATATTACCCGATTTGATTCGGGTATTTTGTAACCAAATTACTAAAAAGTACAAAAAAATAACCAAAAATACTCTTTTAACATGGTTTATTTGAGTATTTGTATCCAAAAATACACAAAATTATTAAAAATAACTAATATATTTAATTTATAATTTTAATTTTAATATTCAACTAATTATAAGTATAATTAAAACTAATATTTTAATATACATATTTACATTTCGGATATCTTCGGATACTCATTGGGTTCTCGGTTCGGATCGGGTTCGGTACCGGTTCTTCGGATACAACAGTTGAAGACCCATTCGGTTATTTACCCCGGGTCCGATCGGGTTCGGGACCCTGATTTTTGGGTCGGTTTCGGGTCGGTTCTTCGGGTCCGGATATTTTGCCCAGCCCTAACGTCAATCACTATCTATCTGAAATATCATGACGGAGAGTGACAAACATTAATAGAATTAAAGTTCAAGGCTAATAATGTTGAATACTAAATTAAGGAGCTTTTCAATTCAAAAATTGTTGGGGGTTTTATCACTAAAAATA
This sequence comes from Moricandia moricandioides, assembly GCA_905132885.1. Taxonomy (NCBI): domain Eukaryota; kingdom Viridiplantae; phylum Streptophyta; class Magnoliopsida; order Brassicales; family Brassicaceae; genus Moricandia; species Moricandia moricandioides. The sequence goes on from CAJHQQ010002081.1 coordinate 24,177, forward strand.
ATTAAACATTTATAAATCTCTTATATATTAATCATTGAGCATTACAACATGTTTTGGTAGCCACGTGTCATCACTAAGATGATTCTTAGAATCTTTGGAAAATAAATTGGTCTATTTAAACATATATTATATTTTTTATTAAACGAACTATCAAATTATTTATTAGTGTATTTAAAATATTTTTCATTCTTTCCTTAAATAAAAGATACAAAATTATCTAATTTGGTTAATAAATATATGATAACTAATGATTTTGATTAATAAAGATTTGATAACAATTTTGTATTTTCCATAATTTTTTAATTTTATATTCTCATAAAAATAAACAGTAACACTAAGAATATAATAAAAAATTTAAAATTTTCTTATAGTATATATTTTAAATTTTGTAAACAATTATAAAATACTAAAAATATTAAAAATACATTGAAATTTCTATGATCAATGGTTTAATTTTTTTTTATAACAAGATACAAATGCTCATAAAATCATATAAATATAAAGTCTCATTTAATATATATTCAGATTAAATATATACATATATATATATATATATATATATATATATCAATATAGTTAAAATTAAAATATATATCATATGCAAAATACATAAATATGTTAATTTCAAAATTTTCATTGAGTTAGAAGCCTCAATTAATAATTACTCAGAGTAATAAAAATAATAGTTTTAGAGCAAATATAAAAAATTTTAAAAAAAAATCATATGAGTATTAAGCCTCAATTTATAAACATTCATATTAAAATATACTATGTATCTTTGTCAATATCATTTAATTACAATTATATACCATTAAATAAATGATTATTTTGTTTTTTCACCAACAAAAATTATTGTAAATAAAAGAGAGATTATTTTTATTTATGTGTTTACTCAAATTTAATTATATACATAATAGTTACTCGTTTTTCATGTATTTAATATATTTATTATTGAATATTAATACGTAAATGAACATAAAATAAATAATAATATATATAAATAATTTTCATACATAATTATTGTTCATTCCGCGAAAATGTGAATCTCAAATGTTATTTGATCATATCATTTAAAAATATAATTCTTAATATCTAAATGAGATAGTGAATTATAGCATTATGATGATATCATTGAAACCTAATGTAAATTAAATAGGTTTATAAAAAAAACAAAATATCAACAATCATGACCCTATTCATTAACCATATATTGACGGTCTATGACTATACATTTCGGGATTTATGTCATGATGGTTGAAAGATCAAAATTAATATATAAATTCTACTCCACGTATGCGTGCGGATAATCACCTAATCTTTATTATCACGTATGCAATGTTTAAAACTCTTATAATCAATGTATAAGCATTTAAAAATCATCTATAAATCCTTGTTCATTACTTTACTAATCTTATAATTGATTTTTAAAACTTTTATAAAAAATGAATAATTTTGAAAACGATTAATAAGGCTTAACATTCATCTTATAAGCTTCTTCAATTCCTACTAATTGTTAGAATTATATAATGCATGGTTATTTGTGATATTACGGATGAAGTAAAATAAATAAGTAAGAAGACACAAGTTTTCTTATATTCCTAATAGCAAATATCAAACTATTTCAGATTTCTAAATTATTTTAAATTTTAAATGGTGTTTGGGATAATTAATTTAATATTTATCAATTATTTTGATAAAATAATGTATTAAGATTTATAAATTATTTTAAAAAACTTACTGTAAAGAATTTTTTTTCTATTATATGGTTTTATAGTTATCTATTTTCTACTAGAATATTGTTAGCTCTTAATATATTTGGTGACCAATGAAATTGGAAATAAATGAATAATTTTTAATTTATTTATAACTTGATGCACGGTTGAGATTAATCTAAAAGAAACCTTAAAAAGGAATTAGGTTTTCTCTCCACTTATAGATACATATCTTTAGATCATCATAAATATATTCTAAAAGCAGTATAAAGATATTCTAAAAGCAACATAAAATTATAGGCAGAAGATAAACCTAAAAGTTTATAAGAAGATATTGAATTGTTTGCTTTTTCACTTAGAATTCAATTCATTCAGGAAGATCTTTCAAAAACAATGAATGTAGATAAATCTATAAACATTCATATGATTCTACATGTGATTAACATAGATGTTTAAAGATCGTATTGTTCATGTAAATCTAATTTACACTTACAAATTGATTATAAGAGTTTTAAAATGTTGTGTTGTTTTCAAATTCCCGATTCTTGTGGTATACTACTGGTCAAGTCTCTCTCGTGTCTCCTACATACCTTTCGGTTACACATAGGTTCGATACAAAAATTGTTCTATAGATTCTTATTCAAATATTTTGAGATTAACATTATAAAATGCATATCATGAATAATATTTCCAACAAAAAAAAGGAATTGTTTATGAGTGATTTAATAACAGGTGTTAAAATAATTAACATTTATGTATGGTTTAATTCAAATATCAAAAATAGTAACAACTAGTTCCTTTTTTTGAAATATTAGTTAACCTATAACCCAGGGCCTATAACAATGAATACAAAAATAAAAAAGTAGAAAGGATCTTTAATTCAAAAAAAAATAATCCTATAACGGTCGAGTCAGTTTCGTCATCTAAAAAGGCAAAACAAAATATTATCAGTACTCACTCTCTTTCCCTCTGCTTCAAATTTGAATCTCTCTCTGAAGATCGAGATCTGTATAAGCCATGGCGGATTCGAGATGGAGTTTCCTTCCCAAATCCAAATCCGTATCCGCACACTTGAACCACTCTAGATCCAACATCGAAAACGCATCTCCAAACATCCTTACGCCGATAACTTCCAAATCACCGGCTCTCAAGAATCAGATCGATCGCCGAGGCCACGTGTCAGCGACTCGGGTAACGTGAAAGATCGATCCTCTCTCTCTCGTTTGATTTTGAATTAATATGTTTCGTTTTTTCAGCGAACGGCGTTGAGATCTCGCAGTGATGTAGTAGTAGAAGAAGAAGAAGTGTTGAATCCACATGTGAAGGTTGTGGTTAGGGTTAGACCTACGAAGGAGTATTGCTGGACTGTGAAAAAGCTTTCTAATGATTCTTATTCCGTTAGGGATCGCAAGTTTACTTTCGATTCTGTTCTTGACTCCATTCATAATCAGGTTCGTGTCTTTCTCTCTCACATAAACAATTTTGGAGAAGGTTTCTATAATTAGAAGAGAATGGAGTTTCTATAATGTCCACCAATGAGTGAATACACACCATAACACAACGTTGTGCGAATTAAACTCGAAAAAGCTATAAAACAAAACTAAATAGAAACTCTTGAGTTAAAACACTGGTACTACTGTTCCTTTTTTAATTTAAGATCATTTCTATAAAATCGAAAAGGTTTTGTTTACACAACGAATCAATCAAAATTACTCAAATCTAAAGTTTCCTAGACTAGTTTCGTTTAAATATCACCCGACGCTTTCAGCTAGTCCGAAACTTATATATTTGAGTATCTGTAACGGGAAGGTGAGACTCACCTCGTATTTTTTCGGATGTTGAGATTTCCCATGTCGTTTCCGGAGTAGCTGGTACTAGTTTTTCTTTGTTATTGTAGAGAATGATGATTTACACAACCCTTTGATCCGTATTTAATAAATCGTAAAATGGACTAGATTTCCTATTTTGGTCTAAGAACTAGATTTCCTTTTTTGTCTTTAAAAAGTTTTCTTAAACCAAAATAGGAAAGAATGTGGCATTTTAATTTGTACACTGAAATTTAAATCACTGTTAAGAATAACACTTACAACTCTGGGAAACCTCCTAAGTTGTTTTAAACCTTTTTTTTATTTGCTGGTGGCAGGAGGATGTATTTCAGCAAATTGGTGTTCCTTTGGTTCGTGATGCATTATCAGGGTACAACACTAGTGTTCTATCATACGGACAGGTACTTAATGATTATGTTTTTTCTTCTTCTAATTGAAACCAAATAAACACCATACGAAGTTGAATATAGTCTCCTTTTTGTCTTTGATTTTGTGATGCTCAGAATGGAAGCGGGAAGACATACACAATGTGGGGTCCAGCAGGTTCAATGCTGGAAGATCCATCTCCTAAAGGCGAGCAAGGACTCGCGCCTCGGATCTTTCAGATGTTGTTTTCTGAAATAGAGAGAGTAAGTTATGCTTCTTACTGTTTAATGAAGCTTTTTCGTTAGGTGATGAGAATCGATGGTAGCTGTTTCATCAGAGACTGAGAATTATACATTCACCATTATGCAGGAGAAGATGAAGTCTGATGTAAACTATCAGTGCCGTTGTTCCTTTCTCGAGGTGCCTTTTCCAGCCTTATATGAATAATTCTTTTTTTTTGAAGAAACTGCTTCTAGAATCTGCTAATTATGTGGCTTTATCTATCCTTTTTTCTGCAGATATACAATGGACAAATCAGTGATCTGATCGATCAAACCCAGAGAAACCTCAAGGTTTAGCTTCACTAGTTGTTTCCATATGTTAATCTTTGTTGAGTGTAAATTTTTATTTATTTGTTGTGTCATGTGGCAGATAAAGGATGATGCAAAGAATGGTACTTATGTTGAAAACTTGACTGCGGAATATGTAGATAGCTACGAGGATGTTGCTCAAATACTGATGAAGGTACTATTTAAGTGTTCTAGGTTATGAACACTCAGCTTTGTTGATTGAATGTTCATTTCTTACCTGATTCCAAATCCATATTCTCATGTTTTGGTCTGCTCTTTGCTCTGCTTTTCAGGGCCTGTCAAGCAGAAAAGTTGGAGCAACTAGCACAAGTTTTCAAAGTTCTCGATCACATGTCATACTTTCTTTCATTATCGAGTCCTGGAGCAAGGTATACTCAGTTTTCAGCATGTTCAATTCTGATGAATAATTGATCAAATAATATCTATGCACAGGGAGCTTCATCAAGGTGTTTCAATACCACCAGAACAAGCAGGATCAACCTTGTTGATCTTGCTGGAGTTGGAACAAATGTACGTGATGCTACTAAACATCGTGTGGAGGAAGAGAAATTCTTAAAGAAGTCCCTGTCCGAGCTCGGGTACATATCAACTAGTGATCTGCTAATATTGTCACTCTTAAAGAAATGCTTTATGGAAACTTTCATTGGTCTTAACTAAATATCAATAAATTAGTGATCTGCTAATATTGTCACCCTTACTATTGTTGCAGGCATGTTATGGATGCTCTTGCCAAAAACGTCCACCCTGGAATATCTGACCGCAGTCTTCATGAAACCTCATGCTTGACGCATTTATTGCAAGAATCGCTTGGTGGCAATTCAAAACTCACTATCATGTGCAACATTTTTCCAAGCGACAAGTATTTTCTTCACCTTGTTATCACTTCGTAGTTAAATATAAATCTAGCTGCCTGATGGTACCAAGTATTCAATCAATATAATGATCTGAAAGTACAAAGTTTAAATTAGTTGCGCATTTAAATGACAAAATGCCCACTATGTGTTGTAATAGAGTTTGCTTGTGTAACGCAGAAACACAAAAAGAACAATGAGCACCCTTAGATTTGGTGAACGAGCTAAATCTATGGGGAACAAACCAGTGATAAATGAGATCTCAGAAGAAGATGTGAATGATTTGAGTGACCAGATTCGTCTTCTAAAGGTTCACTCTCCTCTTCCACCAACCCTTTTACCTTTTTTGTTGTTCTTTAAGTTGGTTGTCATTCAAAGATTCATTTGCTTTGCAGGAAGAACTTATAAGAGCCAAAGATGATGTTTGTCACTCTGTTGGGAGCAAAAATAACCATTTCGGAGCAAAGAATGCACGTGAAAATTTGAATCAACTAAGAGTTAGTCTTAACCGGTCTTTGATGCTGCCAACAATTGACATTGACGACGAAGAGATAACGGTTGATGAGGATGATGTAAAGGAACTTCATCAGCAAATCAAGTCCTTCCGCGGTTCATTCAGTGAGAAACAAAAGATGCTCCCTGTCAACAGAGAGTCAGTCAGCTCTTCCTTTGTTACAGCATTCGGTGAATCAGAGCTTATGGATGATGATGATGAGATCTTTTCAGAAGAAGTAGAAGCTGAAGAGAAAGATTTGGATCAATCTTTCAAGGAATGTGACGACGAGAGTGCTACAACAATAAACAAATCAACTGAGAAATCCAGGATAAAGGAATTTGCATCAGAAAACAACATGTCAATAAGTCCTTGCCGTCAATCCTTAATCTTGCAAGAACCAATCCAGTCAGAGTCTCCTAAAATGAGAAACTCTCTAAGGAAGAGCATAGCTCTTTCTTCCTCATGTCTCAGGAAGTCCTCGTGTCTTGCAGAGAGCCAACATATCAGGGCATCTTTACGTGGAAGCAAGATATTCACAGGCTCTACAGAATCTCTAGCTGCAAGTCTGCAGAGAGGCTTGGATATTATTGAAAATCCTGCATCAAACCGATGCTCAGTTTCCTTGTCTTCTGATAACTTGACCATGCAACCTTCCACGGAGATACTGCAGGAAGATCAGCTACCACGTTCACCACTCTGTCCTTCCTGCAACAACTCTACTGCTCTTAGCAGCTCTAAATTGTCAAACGCAGTTGAAGGAGTAAGTATACCATGTGAAATAAAGTTATTAAAATGATATCACCATGAGTCTATATATCCAAAGTATCTTAGGTCCTTTCCACATAAAATGAGAGCTATCCTTAACATTGTTGGATTCCTTGTGAATCAGGATGGATTTCATCAAATGGAAGGGCTTACTGAGAAGCAACAAGAGCTCGAAAATTTATGCGCAGAGCAAGCAGCCAAGATTGAGCAGCTAACGCGCCTGGTAAACCAATCAATTTTCTGTGTATTTTTATGTCTATCGAAATTTGGATCACCACATATGGTTAAGCAAATCTGGTTACTGTCATCTTCTTCAGGTAGAGCAACACAAACATCAAACTGTGAGTGAAACAGAACAGCATGTGAGAGCAAGTAATGGAGAACAGTTTCCTTCAGCAAACAATAATCAGGTTTGTTGTTGTTATCTTTACTATGTGAATTATCTAAAATGAAAACATTTAAGCGATTGCATTTTCATGGTTATGCAGCTTCTCAGCTGTAATGATGTTGTTGAGTCCAGAAAGACAAACTTCGATATTGGTGAGAAGGAGGCATTACTCAAAGAAATTGAAGATCTGAAAAGCAAATTGCAGAAGCCTGTAACCATGTCCACCAACGAACTCAGATCATCTCTGTTGGCCCGTTCGTTTCAACTACGCAACAAGAATGCTGAGAAAGATATCGAGGAAGAACGTCTTAGATGCACAGAGATGGAGAGCGAGTGGATATCATTAACCGACGAACTCAGAGTAGAGATTGAAACACAGCGTTCACGCGCAGAGAAAGCTGAAGCACAGCTTAAACAAGAGAAACTATCTACTGAGGAGTTAGAGGATGCACTTAAAAGAGCTGTTCTTGGCCATGCAAGGTTCGTTGAACACTACACAGAGCTACAAGAGAAGTACAACGACTTAGGCTCAAGGTATAAAGCAACGGGGGAATGGATAACAGAGTTGAAGAAGGCAGTAGCAAAGGCTGGGAAAAAAGGTTGCGGTTCACGTTTCGCTAAATCACTTGCTACTGAGCTCTCAGCACTACGAGTAGAGAAAGAAAGAGAACGAGATTTGTTGAAGAAGGAGAACGTAAGCCTCAAGATTCAGCTAAGGGATACTGCTGAAGCTGTGCATACTGCTGGAGAAGTTCTTGTTAGACTCAGAGAAGCGGAACAATCAGCATCAGCTGCTGAGGTTAAACAAACAAGATTTTCATTTGTTTTTTTTAAGTCGATGAATGTGTTAGTGTGACATTGTTTTTGGTTGCAGGAGAAGTTTAATGAAGTGGAAGAAGAAAACGAGAAGCTGAAGAAGAAAATGGAAAAGCTGAAGAGGAGACACAAGTTAGAAATGGCAACAATGAAACAGAGTCTAAAGCAAAACACACTGCCTGAATCTGCATTACAGCCACTGCATCAGAGGAACTTGGAGATTGAAGAAGAAGGTATGTAGAAAGATAAACATACCAAAGTGCATATAACATGAAGACCTTTCTCGGATCTGATTGGTATGCACATGAGCTTCCTGTTTATTTTCCCACTTGCTGCTAATAAAAAAAAAGTGAATGTCTTATTCCACAAGGCATTTTGATTAGGAGTATTTTTGGTTTTCAAATTGGAATTTATTATTGGCTGTTTTTTAATTTTGAATATTGTTTTTGTGGCGTGTAAACTGGTCTTCTTTGTATTACGTCAAATTGGTAATTTATATGATTTATTTTCTCTATTTTAGAAATTGTTATCTTTCTTTCCAGAACCAAACGTTTATTATATTTGTTCGTCTTGTACAAAAAGAATTGTAAAAAAAATATAAATTGATGTTTCATTTTCCACTTCTTTGCCAAGAAACTGTCTGTAATTTTCTTGATCCAGTTCTCTACTAGTTCAAGCGTAATTTAATGAGTATTCATGTGTTTTGGTTGTGGAAACTGAACTTAAAGGTTGGTAAAAGATATTGGATAAAATGTTTCAGGGCATTGAAGGTGGTAGATAAGCTTTGAGTCTTGAAGATCTTCTTGTCAAATTAACTAGTCAAGAGTTTGATAAATCTAGTTATAACTGTATCGTTATTCTAGTTCTATTGTTCCCCCAGTGATGCATGCACCAGACGGTATATATGACGAAGGTAGGTAATCCTACCATGTGCACTAAGAAGTTGATGTATTTACAAGGAACTGTAAACCATTCCATCAGCAGTTTATTATTGGATTCATTTTTAATTTGAAGAGAATCTAGAAGGAACCTGGAAACCAAATCAGGACTTCACGACTTAATATATAGGGCTGGGCAAAATATCCGTTTGATTCGATTCGTTATCTGTTTCGCTTGGAACCGAAAAATCCGGATATCCTTAACTCTACGAAGAAAAACAAATAATAAAATGTAATATCTATAAATAACGAAACAAATCACAAATATCAATATTTTCAGAAACGGATGTTCGATATGATCTCTTATTTGCATATATACATACATATATTTAAAGAATTATATATATATATATAAATAAATTATAGAAATATTATATTTTATGTAAATTTTACAATATTTTATTTATTAAGTTTATTATATTAGTTATTAAAAATTTTAAATTAAATATTTATTTTAGTAATAAAATATTATTATTTCATATTATTTTGGATTTTTTTATTTTTAAATTTTTATTTTATTTTTACGGATCGAATTCGATATCCAGTTCCGGATATCTGGGATACCGAATATTCGGATGGTTATGGATCAAACTGAATCGGATAATTGATTATTCAGACGAAACAGATTGAATCACAAATACCTCCAAATACACGGATATTCGATCTGTGCCCACCCCTATTAATATACAGATCTCATATTTGCTACATCAACGCTTATGATACCATGTTCAATGGTTCACTCTATTCTTTCTTTTAAAATAGAGTAATTTTATAATGATAGTATGATACTCTATTTTAGAGGAAAAAATATAGTGATGAATAAAATAAATGAACTACTCTATTTATAGAGTTTAAAATGAAAAAAATAGAGTATATTGGAGATGCTTTTAATGGTTTTCATTTTATTACTTACTCTGTTTTTTATGTTTATACACTTTAAAAATAAATTTACTATATCAAAGTAGCTTTCTCACAATATTACAATTTTTTAAAGAGTTACTACTTTTAAAGTAAATGTGACTGTAATTTGTATAAATAGGTAAATTAGCATAAAAAAACATTATCGAAAACATGAAAGTTCTATCTTTATGAAACAAATAAACAAACTTAAAACATTTTATGCAACATAATTCTTATATTTCAGCTTTTGCATAGATTTAGATTCAACTCAAAACTGGTAGAAGAAAATTGGTATAAGAAAATATTTACCATAGATGCACCAAGTCACATGGTTTATATGTGTGGGAACATTGAAAAGTTGTTAAAAAATTGTTAAGAATACCACAAATTAAGTATCATTTTTCAAAAATACCCTAAATTTATGATGAAAATAGACTAAACTAATTTTTAAAAATATTTAGAAACTTAACCTTACATTTTTAAGACTAAACCTTAAACAATAATTAAAAAAAAAGTATACAACTAACATAAAGATAATGTCCAAAAATTACAATAAGTTAAAAACATACAAAAGTGTGTCACTCTTGACCAAAATGTGGTTTTGTGTATGAACAACATGTAAAAATGTGGTAGAGTGTAATGGTCGCTTCGTAAATGAAACTCTCACATGTTAAGGAGCACATGCAAACGTAAACATTTGTTAGAGTACTTCTCAATATTAATCAACGTGCCTCGAAGCTGTTAGAGATGGATTCATATTACAACTTACAACGAGTAATGAGCTGTTCTGCCTTTTGATTTACGGAATTGAAATGCTTCAAGAAAGTAAAACGTGCATTCAATAACCAAAAAGAAAAATTTCACTTTTACCACAAGTTTGATACTATTTTTTAAATCTATCATTAATAAATAACTACTTTAAAAAATATTTTAAATTTGTGATGAAAATAGACTAAACAAATTTTTCTAAATATTTATAAAATATTTAGAAACTCAATACTACCCCACTAATCCCTAAACAATAATTATTAAAGTGTAAATTCAATGTTAATAGAATTTTGATTTAGTATATTTTTAAAAAGTTGTACTTAACGACTCGTGGTATTCGTAGCAATTTATCCAACCTTTTAAACACTTCAACTATAAATATGTGTCACCATTTCGATCTAAACACTAACAAAACCAAATCCAAAAATGGAAACTCGAGAAGCTCTTGTTTACACTCTCATATGCTTCCTTCTCTCTCTCATACTCTTGTTCTGGAGATTCCTATGGCTGTCTTACATTGCCCTTACGTCTAGTCCACGCCTAACCAGCCACTCTCTGACGGCTGAACGCGATGAATTTGAGTTTCAGTTGTATATGCTCCGTAAGTCCAAGTCCGTCAACAAGGCACTAAACGACGCCGTTCCACTACGCAAGCCAGTACTCAGGATCCGTGAGGCCATGAGGTATACGCTTCTTTCTGACGGCAAACGCGTAAGACCAATGCTATGTTTAGCAGCATGCGAGCTCGTAGGTGGCCATGAGTCAACCGCAATGCCTTGTGCCTGTGCAGTTGAGATGATCCACGCGTCGTCTCTCATCATAGACGACCTCCCTTGCATGGACGACGACACTCTCCGCCGCGGAAAACCCACCAACCATAAAGTATTTGGCGAGGATATAGCCGTGTTGGCCTCTGTTGCGCTCATGGGTTTGGCCATCAAACAAACCTCTGCATCCCCCTCGTCTCCGGAGAGGGTTCTCCGGGCGGTTCAGGTGATGGCACAAGCTGTCGGAACAGAAGGACTAGTAGCGGGACAAGCAGAGGATCTTGCAAGAGAAGGGACAAGCGTTGAGGAAAATGAAGTAGGGTTGGAACATCTTGAGTTTATACATATTCATAAAACGGCGTCGTTGCTTGAAGCTGCTGCGGTGGTTGGAGCCATTATGGGAGGTGGCTCTGATGAAGAGATTGAGAGGCTTAGGAAATACGCGAGATGTATAGGGCTGATGTTTCAAGTGGTGGATGATGTGCTCGACGTGACTAAGTCGTCAGAGGAGTTGGGGAAGACGGCTGGTAAAGATGTGATGGCTGGGAAGCTGACGTATCCGAAAGTGATGGGAGTGGAGAAGTCGAGAGAGTATGCAGAGAGGTTGAACAGAGAAGCGAGAGAACATCTTCGTGTGTTTGATTCAGACAAGGCAGCTCCTCTCTTGTTTCTGGCTGATTACATTGTCAACAGACAAAACTGATGTGGCAAATTACTATTGCTTTCAAAACAAAAAATAAATGTTACTAACATGTAGGTCACAAAAAATAAATTTCCCGTTCCTTCAATTTCTCTGCAAGTGAATACATTTATCATTTTTTTTTATATATTGAATATAATCTTCGTTTGTTTCTTGATATTCAAAGTAGGATAAAAGTTTTTGATTTCCGTCAATTTGTACTATTCAATTGGCTTTTTAAACTATAGATGAAACTATAAACTAAAAGTAAAGAGACAAAAGGTAAAGACACAATGAATGTAATTGAGACAGAGGCTTCAAACATTTACACACCGCACCGCAATTAATAATTATAACAATTTTTTTTACATATACCTATTTATCTATATACTTTTGTTACTATTAAGGCATCATCATCCCTAGAACCCAAAATGAGATTCTTAACTTTTTTTTATTATTTTTTTCTGATTAAATAAAAATTAAAAAAAAAATGTATCAATCGTGGGCCGCCACGTGTCAGTGGGACCCGCAAACAATATGGGTTCTTATTTAGTAGTTTTAAGAAGCGGTTCTTACACTGTTCATGGACCCCACGTGTCAGTAGGGCCCACAAACAGTACAAGAATATAGAGTCTGGGATAATCATGCTCTTAAGGTCGTAGTTGTTCCCAATATTGCCATTCGGATCCAGATTTTAGCTTCCACTCACTTGATCTAGTGCCGAATGACAACATATGGAACAACTGCAAACATGTTGCATCAGCTCCATCACCAACCACCACAAGCTTATTGATGCAGAGAGATATTTGGATATACTCCAAATATTATAGATTATCTATTTATTTCTATTTTGATATTTATCTTAATTAGTTAACATTATCTTAAGAATTTTTAATAGTTTTAGATTTATTTGGTTTTCATATAAATAAGATTCTTATGCCTAGAGTTGTATATAGTTTTTGATTAATTAATAAAAATTAAGAGATTTCTTTTTATTCCTTGTTTTCGGTAGATCATTGGTGATCTCAACGAATTTAAGAAAACTTTGATCCTAGGTATTCTCAGACTAAATATGATTCATTATGTTATCGTAACTTTCGCTGCATCACTTATCCTCAAACTCCCCTTCTATGGCCACCAAGATTATGCCTGCAAGCAAGGTATAAAGTTCCATCCTTTCATTAGAACCCACTTGGTGTGAAACCAGAAAAAAAATCAAACCTAAACCGGACCGAAAACCAAAGTGCTCACCATGAATTTCAAGTATCCTCATGTTATATAAAACCTATAGTTATTTCTATAGATGCATACTAATAATTGGTTAGAACAAATGATCCAAATCACATAAACAAGCATGTATAATTATTATTATTTTAAAGAAACGAATGGTAGTCCTAAGATCTCTCTAGAATCTAAATAATCTTTAGACAGCACAAAGACAATCTAAAACAAGTCTTGAAAATTGACATAGGTGGGTTTTCTCTATTCTTGGTGGGTTTTTGTCCTCTCTCTCTTCTGTTCATACGTTTTTTCTCTTTGTCTTCCAGACAAGAGAGAAAGAAAAAAAAAGTTCATTCTGATCGAAAAAGAAGAACCTCTTCTTGAAAGGTCGATCAAAGCCGTGTGTTCGCTGCAATGCTAACTTGGGAGAAGAACCCAGTTAGGCTTGCACGCAACACCGCCGTGAAGAAAAAGCTACCTTTCATTACATTCCTCATCATTGTGTTATGTCATGTCACAACAGCCATCTCTCAGGAACAGAAGAAGGTTGTGCCAGGTTCAGACGCAGATTGCCTCTTGAGATTCAAAAACACATTAACAAATGCTTCTGTCATTAGCAGTTGGGATCCTTCAACCGCTCCATGTAAGCGAAACTCTCCTAATTGGTTTGGTGTTCTCTGCTTTGCCGGCAATGTTTGGGGTCTACAACTCGAAGGAATGGATTTAACCGGGAAGCTAGACCTTGAACCGTTGGCTCCAATCAAGAATCTACGAACCATAAGCTTTATGAACAACAATTTCAATGGTGCAATGCCATCCGTCAAGAAACTCGGTTCGTTGAGGTCATTGTACTTGTCTAACAACTGGTTTACAGGGGAGATACCCGCGGATGCGTTTGATGGTATGCATCATTTAAAGAAGCTTTTGTTGGCTAACAACGCGTTTCGTGGAAAGATCCCTTCTTCTTTAGCTTCTTTGCCAATGCTTTTAGAGGTGAAGCTTAATGGTAATCAGTTTCAAGGGAACATACCTGATTTTAAACAGAAGAATCTCAAGTTAGCCAGCTTCGAGAACAATGACCTCGAGGGACCTATACCCCAAAGCCTACGAGACATGGATCCTGGCTCCTTTACAGGTAACTAAACAAACATGTTTCATAACTACAATTAAATTTCTATAAATTAATAATATTAGAATTATAGTATGAGTTTTTATTAATTTATAGAGTTATTAATTTACAAAAAAAATCTGTTTTTAAATTGTAGTGTTTCAAATTTCAGAAAATAAAAAATAGTTTATTTTACCATATATACATTAATTATTTTTTTAATAATCTAATTTTCATATTCTTTTTATTATATTATTTGATGTATATGAAATATATTTTATATAATTTAAATGTGATTTAAAAATAATTTTACTAAATATATCGAAATAGTAAGAAAAAGTAGAGATAAGTCTACTGTGAATATAAAACAAACAATACAATATTCTGTTTTTACTTATAGAAGATGTATATATATATATATGATTTTATGGGATCATATATTTTACAGATGATTTATTTAAAAAAAAATTATCTTACTATTTTATTAATTTGTGTTATATTTTAAACCGGTCCGATTTGAAAACGATTTTTTTATAAAAAAATTATAGTCCAATATTAATTTATAGAGTCTACGAGTTTCTTGCATTTAAAACACAGACTCTTTATTTCTTTTGTTGGACATTTCAGGGAACAAGGGCTTGTGTGATCCTCCATTAATCTCATGCTCTGCTGCTACATGGTCTATCCCGGATCCTCCTCCTAGTTCCACGGAGAAGGACAAGATCCAAACTATGTTCACGGTTGCAATAATTTTGATTGTCATTGGGATAATACTACTTATCATCTCGCTTGTGGTTTTTCTCCTACAAAACAGAGGACGGAAGGTCTTGTCGGCTTGTCCATCTGCAGGACAAGACAGGATACAGACCGTGCACATGGAGAGAGCTGCAGAGTCTGTTACGAGTTACACTAGTCGGAAAGGAGGAGCAGTACCGGACCAAGGGAAACTCCTGTTTCTGCAAGAGGACATTCAAAGATTCGATCTCCAAGATCTTCTGAGAGCTTCTGCTGAAGTTCTTGGGAGTGGTAGCTTTGGTGCTTCTTACAAAGCAGGGATAAATAGTGGACAGACGCTGGTCGTGAAGAGGTATAAACATATGAACAATGTCGGAAGAGATGAGTTTCATGAGCATATAAGACGGTTAGGGAGGCTGAGCCATCCGAATCTGTTGCCTATTGTGGCTTACTATTACCGTAGAGAAGAGAAGCTCTTGATCGCTGAGTTCATGCCTAACCGTAGCTTGGCAAGACATCTTCACGGTACGTAGGATTCAATTATTAAGATCAGTAGTAAACAGCGGCGGATCTAGAAAAAATTTTAATCGGGAGCACAACTACAAATTTTAAAACTAAAGGGAGCATTATCATAAGATTTGAGCTAATTACTTCAAAAAAACTCAAGATTTAAACTGAATACTTAAACAAAATCAAAAATTAGTTGGGGCACGTGCCCCCGTACGTCTTTACTTACGTTCGTCCCTAGTAGTAAACAGTGTTCTAAAACTTGGTCTAGGCGGCAGCTATGCATCCGTCTAGTTGATAAATCGGATCTAAAATAAGTTATTTTTGAGACTTATCTTCTAAAAAGTCGGTCTAAACGTTAAAAAAAAAATCATTCTAGATGCCCTTCTAAAAAGTCAGTCTAAACGTTATAAAAATCATTTTAGACGTCCGTCTAAACAATAATCATCAATAAAGCGTCTAACCACCGCGTAGCAATTTCTTGTGTTACTTTACTTAGTTTTGACATGAAAAATGCTCTGTTTCAGCTAATCATTCTGTGGATCAACCTGGACTGGATTGGCCAACGAGACTAAAGATTATACAAGGAGTGGCTAAGGGTTTAGGTTACTTGTTCAACGAGCTACCAACACTGACAATCCCTCACGGTCATCTCAAGTCATCTAATGTAGTACTTGACGAATCATTTGAGCCTCTCTTAACAGACTACGCGCTAAGACCGGTGATGAACTCAGAGCAGTCTCATAACCTAATGATAGCTTATAAATCTCCAGAGTACAGCTTAAAGGGACACATAACGAAGAAGACAGATGTTTGGTGCCTCGGGGTATTGATCTTGGAGCTTTTAACGGGTAGGTTCCCCGAGAATTATCTAAGGCAAGGGTACGATGCTAACATGAGCCTTGTAACTTGGGTGAGTAGCATGGTGAAGGAGAAGAAAACAGGTGACGTGTTCGACAAGGAAATGACTGGGAAGAAGAACTGTAAAGCAGAGATGCTAAGCCTGTTGAAAATAGGGTTGAGCTGTTGCGAAGAGGATGAAGAAAGGAGGATGGAGATGAGAGATGCTGTGGAGAAGATTGAGAAGTTAAGAGAAGGACAAGAGTTGGATGGTGATTTTGCAGCTTCAACGCACAATGTCTTTGCTTCTCGGTTGATGGAAGATGATGACTTTGGTTTCGCCATGAATCGATGAACGGTCTTGTGATCAGTGGAAAAAAGATTGAATTTATTATCTTGATGCAAGAGAGAGAGATGGAATCTTCGTCGGCAAGAAAGGAAGTTAGGGTTTATCTCTGGGAGAAAAAGTGTGTTAAGAGCAAACTCATGAGATATAATCAATTAACCCAAATTTTTATATTTGCATAGTTTCAAAAAATTTATTCATTTGATTGTCCCCGAGATTTTGTTTTATGATTTTTTAAAATTGAATACATATATGAATCACATGCGTAATAACATCAAAGATAGAGATACTTGTGATGCGTAATGACTTTTAAGTTCTTGTATTATCATACTATGTGTTCTTTATTCTTGAACAATTCTCTACCAAAGTGATAGTGTTTCTCCGCTGCATCGGCAAAAAAATACAGAACACAAACGTTTCTTGGTAATGCTAACGGCAATTGATTTATTGTAAGTATGAATGCAAGGACCAAAACCAATGTTGTGTTCCTTAATGGTACCAATCACAATCCCTAGCTTCCCTTCATATACGTCTGTTTTCATTGAACGCTTGAGCTTACCGATTAAATTATTTTTTTAAATTGATTTGTTTATCTATGTTACTAAATTGTATTTTTTTGTTAGTTGTTCAAAAGAACTTGAAAGTTAATGTGTTTGAGAGATGGATAATCCACTAAAAATAATTCACGATACTATACGAATGATGCCAAATTACATGAAAATGTTATGTGGTAATTGTAAGAATTAGTAAACAAGTATTTCAAACTTTCAAAAAGTTAACATGGTAACCGTCGGTCAGATGATGAGACCATGGACCGAGAGTGGCAGGTTTATGGATGGTCAGGGCGTTACAAATTCGTCCTTATATCTCTTGTGTTTGTGGTGGCTACCAAAATGACTTTGCATGTGGGTTTATGCATCACTTCGGCCGGTATGAACTTAGTAGAGAGACATTGAGTAACAAAGGCCTCATGTACATTGTCTGTTCTTTGCTTCCATGACTTTGTTATTGGGTCTTTTCGCTGCTTCACCACGTGATCTCCGAGTCCACGCAGCTTGGACAAAAGTTTCTTAAATAATCCATTAAAAACATTATTTGGTCGGACTTTCACTATCCAAAAAAGGAAACTTGAACTAAAAGACAAAGATCATAACTGCAAAACTAAGACAAGAGTATTTTAGTTTCTAACATAAAAACTAAGATCACAACATACAATTTTGAAGTTCTAATGGAAATGTGATTTTTTTACATTTTAACTGTAAAATATCATTTATATCATGATTATTTGTTTATATTCTAAATATAAAACTAAATGATTTATTTGGATAAAAAAATTGTTATATCAGATTGAATTTTTTTTCTAGATGAAATAATTTGATTCATCTAGATGATTAATCTGGATGAATTTTATTTTTTACTTAAATTTTAAAAACTTATATGAATAAATTATTTAGATGTTTCTTATTTTAAAACGAAACAAATATCAATTTTAATCTCCATTTAGATAAACCATTGAGATGAACAAATGAGCAAGCCTAGCTATTTAGAAAAAAGAAAGAATGAATCTTTGAATAATATCCAACAACTAAAGAATAATATCACTCCCAAACATTTGTTTGAACACACTCTAAATCACAAACCGTGTTCTAAAACCCTGGACCGGACCGGCTGATTAAATCTATATCAAAACCATTAAACCGGATCGAACAATCAACCCGAAAATACCGGTTACCGGTTGCAAACAGAATATATTCTGGAGAAAATAAAGGGACAGAAACGAGTGTTTTGATTCGACAAGTGGGAGGTGCAACAACAACAACATAAACCCTAAACCTTTTAAGATATTCCCATAAACTTTATTCCTCTCTATCTGAAAATAAAACTCTTCCTAATCTGAAAAAGTTTTATTATTTAATTAAGATTAATACTAATAATTAATGTTTAGTTGAATATCCTCTCTTTAAACCCTCTTTGAATCTCCTGTTCTGTCTAAAATCTTTCAAACGGAGACAGATATATAGACAGAGATCAGTGGTGGGTTTCTCGAGAAGATGACAATGGCTGTTCCAAAAGAAGGGTTCGTGGTAATGACGAAGGAATCTGTTTCTTCTTCTCCATCGGAGTCTCCTCTTCGTCTCCAGCCTCAGTTTCCTGACTTGACGGTTCCTGTTAAAGTGAGTTCCTTTTTCTGTTTGTTTCCTCTGACAATATGTGTTATGTTCTGTCTGAAACCATTGTGTCGTATGATATATCTTAAAGTGAGTTCCTTTTTCTGTTTCCTCTGCTTTGCTTCTGTGAGTTCTGACAATAAGTTTTGTCTTCTGTCTGAAACCATGTCGTGTTTTTTCTTGATTCAGGATTTCTTCAAGTCTAGGGAAGCTCGTGAGTTTCTTAGTGGGGCTTTAGCTGGAGCTATGACCAAAGCTGTTCTTGCTCCCCTTGAGACAATAAGGTCTGCAAACTCCACACTTGTGTCATCTCCTGAAAAGTTTTGTCTTAAACTGCATTGTGTTGTGTGTTAATATGACAGGACAAGGATGATTGTTGGTGTTGGATCAAAAAGCATTCAAGGTAGCTTTCTTGAAATAGTACAGAAGCAAGGATGGGTAGGTCTTTGGGCTGGCAACGAGATCAATATGATTCGTATCGTTCCAACACAAGCAATTGAGTTGAGCACGTTTGAGTGTGTAAAGCGTGCAATGACCTCAGCGCAAGAGAAGCTAAAGAAGATTGAGAAGGCAAAGATTGAGGTTTGTGGTTTTAGTTTCAGTCCGTCTTTATCTTGGATCTCTCCTGTTGCTGTGGCTGGTGCAGCTGCAGGTATTGCCAGTACACTTGTTTGCCATCCTCTAGAAGTCATCAAGGTTCGAACATAATCCATTCTATACTCCCATTTTGGTTTGTCTTATTTTAAAGCAATGTTCAAAAAATCGCTAGGCGGTTGTGAAGCGTGTTATATGAGGTTTTTGATTAAGGGGATGCCTACCAATTTTTTGAGCGATTTATTCAAAAAATCGTTTAGTTTAGGTCCGAGTTGCATGGCCGTCTATACCGATTTTTAGAACACTTTGAAAGAGAGACTGATTTTCTGTGATCTTTACCAGGATAGATTGACTGTGAGCCCTGAGCTTTATCCAAGCTTAAGCCTTGCAGTTCCGAGGATTCTCAGAGACGATGGAATCCGCGGATTCTATGCCGGCTTAGGACCAACACTTGTTGGGATGCTTCCTTACAGCACATGTTATTACTTCATGTATGACAAAATGAAGACCACATACTGCAAATCCAAGAACAAGAAGGCTTTAAACCGTCCAGAGATGCTTGTTCTTGGTGCTCTAGCCGGTAAATAAATTAAGAGTTTCTTTTTACATTTATTTTCGCGGCTCAAAATCATGTGTAAGAGTTGAGAATGGTTTGTCAGGTCTAACGGCAAGCACCATTAGCTTCCCGTTGGAAGTGGCGCGGAAGCGGTTGATGGTGGGAGCTTTAAAGGGGGAATGCCCACCAAACATGGCTGCGGCAATAGCGGAAGTAGTGAAGGAAAGAGGAGTGATGGGACTATACAGAGGATGGGGAGCAAGTTGTTTGAAAGTCATGCCGTCTTCAGGCATCACTTGGGTCTTTTATGAAGCCTGGAAAGATATTTTACTCGCCACCAACACCAAACCACTACTATAATGACGAAAAATTTAATTTTTTTTAGATTACTTGAAGCTATCATCACATTTTCAAAGTTAGATTTTGGGAATGTGGTGGATTGGCTTTGCCCCCATGAGATGTTTTTTCTTTTTGGCACTTGGGAGTGTTTTGACTCCCATGAGATGTAAGAAGCTGAGTTCTTTTTTTCTTTTTGTGTGCTAAGGCTAAGCAATCCTCTATGTTCTTCTCTTTCTAATGAAAGAGCAAATCATTTTTAACTTCACATAATATACATACAATCACACTTATATTAATAGTTACAAGCACATAGGTACAAGACTTTCTGGACCACGTAATTTGCATACTGATCTTTCATCATGTACTACCAGCATGTTCCAAACACTTCTCCACAACGTTGGATGCGTATTTGTGCTGACTCATCTGAACAACTTTAATTCTCTGTCGACTTCTCAATGATCTTTCTCCTTTCATCAGGCTTCCCTCTCTCCAAGGCATGCTACAAGCAAATCATAAAGCCAAAAGCCAAGACTAAGAACAACAAAGAAAATGCCAAGGGATCACAAGTTAACCATACCTGAGTGACATAGTTCCCATACTGATCATGAGCAAGAGCAAAAGCGGATTCCAAGATTTCATCAATTATACAACGAGTCTCCTCATCATCTGAGCAATGCTCTAAGATTCTCTAAAATGTAGAAAGAAAATAGAGTGAACATTTCAAGAGAACCATAGTTAGGTGTTAGGTGTACGTCTAGACCGACTTTTAGAATACTGGAAAAAAGTGTAAGAAAGACATCATACTTCAAGTGAAATGAATATGTATTAGTAACAATCAAGCAGAACCATGTACCTGAATGATATCAGCCAAGCTCTTACGACGACCAGCCAAAGAAGCATAAGGCTGTTGTTCACCAGGCGCCTCCTCAGGCTCCTCTCTATGCGTTGAAAGGGTAGTTCTAGAGGAGGACCTTATCCTCATACTATCCCAAGAGGCTGTTGTACTCAAATGACGCAACAGGTGCTGATTCTCCTGTGAATTCAACGGAGAAGGGAGTCTCGGTATCAAGTTGATGTTGGACAAATAGTGAGCTACATATGCAGGATCACTACGTATCTCTTCTTAAGAGTCATAATTCTCAATAGCCCTACTCAAAACTTCAGAGCTACTACTACCTTTCATGTTGTTTCAGTAGATTCCTAAGAGCTGCAAATGAACCTTCCATGCTAGGCGGCGCGTCTCCCCTTCCAAATCTATTTCTTTTCATAAGGAACCCTAAATCTTCAACAGCCATATCATGTGCACAAACATCCAAGTATCCCTAGAAGCCTGCCAAATTTTCATATGATGATCACCTTCCACCATTCTCATAGCACTCTGCGTCGTCATCATACTTCTATATTAACAAAAAGTTTCATACTTCTCAGACAAGATTAATATCATAATACCAAAGACAAAGAAGCAAGCTCAAACCATAGTACATAACCATAAGAGAATTAAAGCTACAAACTTTAAAAATATGATCCTTGTCTATGACATTTTCTCTAAGTCCCTATGTATATGAATGAAACCTAACCATCAAGGATTGAACTTTCAGACAAGATTTTCCCATTACATAGAGCTAAGAACTAAGTCAACGAAAAACCATCAGCAAAAACTCACAAGGATCATCAAAAAGACGCCATGTTTATAAAAAATATATACAAAACTGTTGGACTCATTCATCAACCTCGTTACAAAGATCAAATCGTATCCCTTGTGGAAACAGAGAGTTCACTTTATCATTTTTATTTATCATAAACTAGCTCCTTGCATGGCTTGTTGAAGAGGGAGAAAAAAAGTAGATAAAAGCGACAGATACAGATAAGAAGAAGAATAGTTTAAGAACATGATGGTGATAGACTGATAGTTAAGCCTCCACGAAAATGTGTTTCGACCAAAGCTCACTAATTCAACTAGAAAAGATTTTGAATATTGTGTTAGAGATCCCTAGTTCGAATGAACCCTATTACATGTTCTAGTTTTTGGCTTAAGGGAACTATGCGTTTGTTCTCCGAACCTCTTGATGCAAAAAAAATTAAAGGTATGAAAACTAAACACTTCGAAAAGTTTACCCCAATAGCTGCTTCCTTTGTTGAGCATGGGTGGTCCTGAGCACAGCCAAATGAAACATTGGTCTAGGGTACCCAATTTTTTTAAAAAAATTTACTTGTTGAATAAGATTTTGCCTCCGTTGCTCGTTGCTCCCACCACCAAAACACAACTTTAGTTTATTTCTTTTTCTATTTTCTTTGTTTTTCTTTAATAAGATTTTTTTATTTTTTTTAGATTTATAAATAACAATGTTCATTTATAGTTTTTAGGATTTGGTTAAATATGAATTATGATGGGAAAAAAAACAAGAAGAAAAACTCCTTTAGTGACCACATCAAGACTGTCCAAAAACAACGAAGCATAAGACTTTTGCATCATCACCATCATAGATTTAGTTTCCCATCAACAAGACAACATTGGTTTATTTCATATGTGCTTGCATACAAAACTATATTACATGTTGTGGTTTTGAGTTTAGAAGAATCAGTGTTTCAGCCTTGAAACTTATCATTTTCCAAAAAAATTATCAGTTGTCTTTGGATTTGAAACCTTAATTGAAAGCCATTAATGAGGCAAATGAAACACACAGTCACAATCACAATCACTTCATTGATATGTCTACAAAAAGAAGGGAGCAGTTGATATAAGACTGAATATGAACTCATTGTGTGTTTCATCATTTATTATTATTATTTATCAACAAGGGAAAAGAACTGGAGATGGGTGTCTCTGAAGCTTCCCAGCAGAAAAATTGAGTTTTTTCATCTTCTCTTCACACCATAGAAGCTGCTCTGTACTGATTTTCCCCATTCTCAGTACCCTTGATGCTAGTTTGATGTCAATGGCTGCAAACAAGAGCTGAACACCTTCCCATGTTTGTGGCCAAGCTTTCTTTCTCAGCCCTTTTGTTTTCTTTGAAAGCTCCTTAGCTTTCCCCCTCTTCTGCAAAGTGTTTTTTTTTTATTATTATAGAGATTCAGACACCAAAGAAGCAAAGACAAACGTTTTTAAAATGAAACCAAACCTTCTCAATAGATGACTGAACCAGTTGCAAAGGGGTTGTGGAATTGATATGGTTATTGTTCCCAAACATGTGAATGATTCCATTTGGTTTCTTCTTATCCATTTTCAAGAAAACGTTGAAAATAAGGATTGAGCTCTCAATGATTTTGATGAGATCATCAGCTAGGACCATGAACTCTACTGTATCTTTCTCCTTATCTGACCCTGAGATATTTTGTGAAAATGATCAACTTAAACTTCACATAATGTTGAGAAGCTTAGGAACTCACCTTGAATCTTGGGAGCTTGAAGCAGCTTAGGCATTGCGTTTCTAGCACGAGCATAAAGCTCAGCTCTTGAACCCTGCTCGAACGGTTCATTCTCTATATACCTCTGCAACAAGACCAAGAATTGCTGAAACTGTTGCGCAGTGTGGTTGTAGCAAGTCAGGGTTTCAGGTTGGCATGAGATCAGGTGACTCAGCTGCGTGTATTGACAGTGAAGTGCTTCCCAAGTGAGGCAGAGTTGAGCAACATAAGCTGTCTCAAGATCTTGACAAGGGCCCATCTCTGTCTGCTGCAAATGCTCTATATCCTCTTCCTCCTCAGGAACATCCATTTTCTTCAGAGAAAGACATCGAAAAGGCGATGACAGCTTCTTAGATGCAGATCTTGGTGATGGAGTTGAAGGACTTGGCGTTATCCCAGTGCCTGAGAGAGTGAAGACAATGCACATAGTTTATAAAGACAATCCACAATCCTAGCTTAAGAGATCAAAGCTTGTTACCAGTTTCTTTAAGCTGGTGAGAGCTTAAACGATCAAAGAAGAGCATACGCTCACAGTACTTTTCATAGACAGCATCAAAACCTCCCCACCATTGAAGTCCTTCAGCAACCACATCTCTCCACACACTTGAACACTTGTCTTCTCCTTCATCTTCACCTAGATAAGACTCTTCCTCTTCCTCTTCTCCTTCTTCATCTTCTTCAGGTATCAAGACCAAGAAACTGTTTCTCCTTAACTCCTTAAGCCTTCTCTTAACCTCATTGGTGATGAAATCATCATCTTCCTCGTCTTCTATCTCATCTGCTTTTCTAGAATCTGTCACACCAGGTACAATGTTCTCACTCCTTGCCTGCTGCTCGTGCTCCTTTTCTAGGTTTGGCTTCTGTGACTTACGAAATCTCCTCACTTTCAAGAAATCCATTGTACTTAATCACTTGGAGGAGTGAGTGTCTTTGTTTAAATCTTTAGATCTACTTTGCATGAACAGCAAAAAGAGATGGTAATGGTGTTTCTCTTCAGCTACAAACTGGCTTTAAACCCTTTCTTAGGAATCAGAGAATCAACCAAACCACAAAATGCATGAATCTAGGAAAAATCTCACAGAATCATAACACATACAGAAGATGAAACACTTGAACTACCAATAAAAATCCACAAGATCAAGAACACAGCATTAGTAACACACATTATCTGCTAAGCACAACAAACAGTGCACTGAAAGTACACTGAGAAAGTGTGAGAGAGAAACCACCTTGCAAGAGAGAGAGAGACAGAAAGCTTTGTTTTATGTCTTTAGTCTATTCAAGTCTTGGGGAATAGGGGAAGGGGGAGCACACTATAAATGTGAGAGGCTTCTAAACAGATCTCATTAAGATTTTTATAATTAAGTTTTGATTTTCAAATTTCAAAGAGACAAAATATTTTCTTCTTTTTAAAATCCTTTTCCTCAAAATTTTCCATTTCAGGTCAAAAGAAAGTTGAATACCCTTGCCAAGAAGTTCCTGCATTCACCTTTCTTTCTCATTGGTCCAATTTATCTTTCACTTTCCTAAAAACTCTTTTTCTTTTATTGATTGAATATGAAAATAAATAATTAAAAGGAAAATTAAAGGACAAATCTCTTAAATAACGTTTTTAAGTTTTTGTCACAACAATAATTTTCACAAAACAAATGATCGAAATAGACTTTTATTTTGAATATTTTTTTTCTTAATTTTAAACTCCACTTCCAAAATCTCACATTCTAAACTCTAATCCTGAGTTTAAATTACTGATTATAAGGGGTGTAAATGTATATTTACATTTGTAATAAAGTCTATTTTAATTATTTTAAAAAAAAAATATTTTAGTGATAATTTTTTTAGATTTAATATTTTTCAAAATTAAAAAATAAAATCTTTTGGTTTGGTCTCAGAAAAGGGGAAAGAAACAGAAACAAATATGTGAGGTTAGGGTATTTCTCAAAATTAAAAAATACTACTCCCTCTGTTTCAAATTAGATGATATTTTAGGAGGTTTATTTTGTTTCAAAATATAAGATGTTTTGAGATTTTAAGGTATCTTTGAAAGTTTTAAGGTTAACTTTAACTTTATTGGAAACTGTTCAACCAATAAAATTTTACAGACTTTTTCATAATTGGTTGAATGATTTTAAAAATATTTCTTTAAAAATACTTTTTAGATAAAAATGAATTTCTTAATGTTTGTGTATGAAACCAAAACTTTATCTATTAAGAATTTGATGGAGAATAATCTTTTGATTTGGTTTGAGAAAAGGAGAAAGAAACAGAAACTAATAAGTGAGGTGGGGGGCATTGGGTTAAAGAGTACAGAGAATATTGTCAGAAAAGCCGCGCAATCTGTTTCACTTCCATTTGGTCACATTTTTCCCTTAAATTACATATTTAACCCTCCTCCACATTAATTTCTACGAGCTTGTCTTATTATGTTCTGTAATGAAAGTATGGGCTTTGCTAATAATTGGGCTTTTATTTATTAATCTCCTCCTATCAACTCTTGTCGCGGTTTTTTTAGCTGCACTTCCTAGTCCAATATGATTTACGTGTTTCTGTTTGATAAAACACAGGATTGGTTTGGTTTTTGAATCTAGTCCAGTTTACGGTTCGGTCGACTAGGACTGGATTAAACCGAAATCAGGGAGTATGTGGTCATATGGTGGATCCATAGGATCTCTTGCCCATTTGTCTGTCTCTGTTTTTGTTTTACTCTGCCACGTCGTCTCTTATCTCTCTCATGCTGTTGACTTTAATTTGATTGGCAGAACATTAGCATTAGCATTATCCTCTTTATTATCCAATCAATATTTTTTTGAAAAACATTTACCAAATGTTAGTACTCTCTAAATTTCCTTTGCTCAGTGCTCTCATATAGAATTTTTAGAAGATCATTTGTATTTAAAATTTATAAAGTTAAGTTTAAATTCAAGAAAAAATATATATATTTTTTAAATTAATTTCACAATTAAATATTTTTTCTAAGATAATAATATTTCACATATAAAACACAATTTCATTTTTTAAAATAAAAATTATATAAATTTTTATTGCTTTATCATCGCTCTGCCAATTCCAATTTTTCGAGCTTACAAACTTGACTAAAACATCAATTTCATGTTAACTTACTACAAACCAGATTAGATCTTGTAAAAAAAAAATCAGAATAAGAATGCATTATTATTTTTTATTTAGAAAGCATTATGCACAAAGTCGTATAAGAAGTGCCTTAAATATTGTAAGACCAATCTAATTTACTGTACAATCTCTCGTTGAACTTAGAGCATGATTATCCGGGGTTCTTAGGAGGGTTTCTTGCACTGTTAGCGTCAGTGAGGCCCATGAACAGTGCAAGAACCGCTTCTAAAAACTACTAAATAAGAACCGGTTTTAGAGAGTTTCTTACACTGTTTGCAGGCCCCACTGACACGTGGCGGCCCGCGATTGATTCATTTTTTAATTTTTTTTTTTTTTTTTTTAAGTAGCAAAAAAAGCAAAAAAAAAAATTTAAGAACCCCCATTAGGGGTTCTAGGGATAATGATGGCCTTATGAAAACTTGTTACAAAAACAAGATGATTTACAATTATAAAATAAAAATTAGGAAATGTAATATTTTACAGAAAGCCTTTTGCAATATCATCCAACAAAGGGAGCCAAAACCTTGAGAGCTCTTCTGAGCCAAAGAATGACTCAAGAAATGCCAATGGTCTTACCCAAAAGCCAGAGAACAAGGGACATTTCAATCCCAAATATTGTATGAAGAGTACTTCTATCGAGTGTAAACCCAAACACAGTGATTCCTGCTTTATTGTTCTCAAAGTAGTTCACTGCAAGATCCAACAATGAGTATAAATAACTAGAGATGTGGATAAGATATGAGATTTGGTGTCTATGTACCTAGAGCTTGTCGTTTTTGGAATGATATGGTGCTATATGCATAAGCAGGGATGAGATCATTGTTATCAAAATCATCATCTTCATCTCCATAATCTTCACTATCATCTGTATCTCCAGTATCAACATCTGTTGAACCGAACCCGTGTCCGCTCTCTTTATCAACTAACCTTGGAGACCCTCCTTCCACCGCCTCAAAGGATTCTATTGTCTCGCAGACATGCCACTTCGCTGCAAGGCAAGTCACAGCCTGAGCCTTGTGTGTGATCTTTGAGGCACTTCTTAGTAGAATGAGCAGCGCAGTGACCAATGTCATTGAACATAGCTGAGATGATCAAGAAAGTAAAAGAGTAAGCAAAAAGACTTCATCAAGAAAGTGAAAGAAAAGTGTTAAGTTTGAGTTTATTATGGGCTTCAAACTTAAAATCAATTGGCGATAAGTGGATTGACCATAACCCTTTATATATTACTTAATGTCCCGATGTGGGATACTTATCCCTAATAAAAAGCAAAACTTACTGCGAGTTCTCCAGTTTTGTAGATGTTCAATTCAGCATGGGGCTTAGTGGTAATAAGCAGAGAGTAAAACTGACTTCCAGTGACAAGAATCAACGACAACAATATGAAGGTTCTGAATCGGTGGCTGATGATTCTCAGGTGACGTCTGATGCGGAGATGTTCAGACAAGATGGTGCTAACATCTGAATCCATTTGAAACACCTGAGCAAAGTCTTTGAGCCTAAGGATCTGGAGATGGCAGATGAGACGGAAGAGGACACAAACTAGGAAGATCACGGTAGTACGGTACAGCCACGAGCAAATCTCCATGAGACAAGCGACTGTATCACTCAAGATAGCGTTACCGAGGAATGGAATCTCAGAAGCGTCTGAAGCGTACCACCATATTTTGTATGCGCTCATCGCTAAGAAACAAGGTGTGACGAAGTAGGAGAGAATCCTTAGCGATCTCTGCATAACAAAGAGTTGATAGACTTCAGAACACAACTATATACATGTCTTTAAGCAAAAAAGAAAAAGAAAAACTATATAAAAGTCTATGTGCTAATTCATATAAACAAAAGCAAAACACACTGTAATACTTGTTAGGGGCGAATCTAGATGTAAAATTTCATGGGTGCATAATATATATACAATGAATCAATGAATGCAATAAAGATAATTTTCTATGTTTTCTAATAGTTTTCTTTCATTTTACCTTATAAAACAATACAAATTTGAAAATTTACTGGGTAAAAGGCACCCATTGCTTTGGCTGTGGCTTCGCCGCTGATACTTGTGAAGCAAGTAAACAAAAGAGGATTCTCAAGATTCCTATACTAGTTCATTATTTACACCACCATTTTCAGATTATGATTTATACAGAAAACCATAGATTCCAACTTTTCAGACACAAAACAGATCCAAAAGATAAGGTAGGAACAAGGCCGGTCTTGGATAAAACCCGATGAGACATTCATCTTCGCCTCCATAAATTAAAAAGTTATTGTACATAGGTTCTAAAACTATCAAATTGTCTTGAACAAGAAAAAAAAATATCAAAGTGCCTAATTAAGAATCATTTTAAAATGTTTATGGCCCCTAAATCTCAGGACGGACAGAACAAAGCTCATGTTTCAACTTTTCAGACACAAAACAAATCCAAAAAATAAGGTAAGAACAAGGCCGGTCCTGGATAAAATCCGATGAAACATTGTCTTTGCCTCCATAAATTAAAAAGCTATTGTACATAGGTTCTAAAACTATCAAATTGTCTTGAACAAGAAAAAAAATATCAAATTGCCTAATTAAGATTCATTTTAAAATGTTTATGGCCCCTAAATCTCCGGACGGACGGAACAAAGCTCATGTTTCAAGAAACCAATCAAGAATGTGAAAGCTTGGAATCGAAAACGAGCAAAAGAAAGAAGAAAACAAACTCACGTTGAGCTGATTGGTGTAGCCTTGACGAACAGTCTCACTCTCATGCCAAAGCTTATCGAAGAAGAGGAAGCGTCGTAGACCATACTTGCTGACGAATCTTGAGAGACAGAGGAAAGAAAGAGCAGCGAAGCTGCTTAATGAAAGCTGAATCACAGAATCATACGGCCTCGAGTGATGGCTGTCGCAGTCAGCGCAAGCGATGACAAAATGAGACGTGGCCGGGACCACGAGCGTGAAAACCACAAACATCGACCAAGACAGAACCGTTGTCCAAGGGCTCGACTGGTCCACACACATCCATCTCAGGTATTTACGGAAACTCTGGAGCTCGTCTTGTGCGTGAGAGACACAACGCGTGAACTTGTTTTCACGGTTTATTAAAGGTTCTCGTCTTCCTCCTCCTCCTGCTGCGGTTCCGAGGTCGATGTCCGACATGGACGATCTCTTGAGAGTCAGAGGCTCTCTCTCTTTTGTTTTTTTTTGTTTTGTTTTGGATATTGATGAGGCTGTTGGAAGAACAAGGCAGAGAATCAAAGGATAGCTAAAAATTGTTAAGGTTATTTATGAATTGATGTTAACGCGGCCTTTGACAACCATATACAGATACAACTAACAGTTGTAATAAAACCATTTATTAACATTTTCATCTTTCCAAGGTGCACGTGTGATTTGTTTCTTTATGCCTAGGGTTTTATGTTGTAAAAGTGATTGTTTGTGGTAATTTCATTTTTACCTTTAATGAATGAATATTTTCAAAAATATTTTAAGTTTATGATGAAAATAGACTTAGTTAATTTTTCTAAATATTTATAAAAAAAATTAGAAACTCAATCACACTCATTTAACAATAAACTCTAAACAATAATCACTAAAGTGTAAACCTAAATGTTAATATATTTTTTATAATGTGTATTTTTGCAAAGTGGTACTTAACTTATGCTATCCATGGCAATTTCTCTTGTTTATACTTCATTCGCTTTTTATTAAGTGTTATTGTAGAGAACTTTTTGTTACAAAATAAGTGTCATTTTTGAATTTCGATACAAAATTTATTAACTTTCTACTGTATTTTATTTTTCTATTGGTTGAAATATGGTTAGATGTATATAGAATTATGTTTTTATCTAGAAAATATGCAAAATTAATTGTTTTTTAACTTGTATGCAAAAAGGTAAAATGACACTTAATATGAAAAAAAGAAGTAATATAAGGTAGATTCTGGTTTTCCCATAATAAATGTAAATATGTTCTTTTTAACATTGATATATTATTTTATAGGTTATGAAAATTATTAAATTGGTGAATTTATAATCGATATTTTTATTATTTAAGAGGATTGATGTCAGACGATTTTAT
This sequence comes from Moricandia moricandioides, assembly GCA_905132885.1. Lineage (NCBI taxonomy): Eukaryota > Viridiplantae > Streptophyta > Magnoliopsida > Brassicales > Brassicaceae > Moricandia > Moricandia moricandioides. The sequence continues at coordinate 55,041 of CAJHQQ010002081.1, forward strand.
CTACGCTATACTGAATTGCTTTATAAATCCATGTTCGATAGTTTTATTTACACAATATTTAAAATCTTTCATAAAATGTTTATATTTAAGTGACTGATGATAAGTTACAATCTCTACTACTCATATTTCATTTTACTGTAAAAACAGTAATATTTTTTTAATCAAAACCAACAAATGAAAGAGCTTTCATAAATGCAGGGCTGAATATGAGATTTTAAGGTTTGAAACGTTTCTTAACAACTCTAGTAAAAAAAAAGTCTTTTCAAAAAACCTACAAAAATTTTAGGGATCAATGACAATATTTCACTTGTGTATACCCAGATCCGACTCTACTCAAATGTAGATGCGTTCATGAAACAAAAGATTGTAGATTCGTGCATGAGAAATACTGATTTGAATTCACGGGATATGACTTATGAGTAATAAACTTTTTAATCAAAACCACTAAATAAAAGAGCTTTCATAAATGTGTTCATGAAACAAAAGAAATGTAGATTCGTGCTTGAGAAATACTGGTTTGAATTCACGGGATATGACTGATACCTTTTCCCAAATATTTAAGATTTTTTAAATTTGTTATAATTTGAAGTAAGCCTTCGATTGAGATTTTTCATTATTGTATAAAAATGAAAACCTTAATAGCATACAACTTAATGTATGACATGGTTTGTAACAGGTTTTATTATGATTATTGATTAACCACTAAATGAAAGAGCTTTCATAAATGTAGATGTGTTCATGAAACAAAAGAAATGTAGATTCGTGCACAAAAAAACATTGACGTAATCAATAAATTTCTATAAAAAAAAATGAAAAGGATAGAAAAAACATGAATAGCTGCAAGCATACAAGATGATAGTGGACAAAAAGGCTGTAAGACATTGACAAGTGATGTGTAATATTCAGGCCATAGATTACGCAAATCACCACACTTGTGGCGCCACGTATGTTTTTAAGCAGCTCCTAGTTAACGTTAAATTAATTTGATATTCTTTTTTTTTTTGGTAAAATAATTTGATATTCTTAACAAAGAAACAAAATATAAATAAATCAACTGAACTAGTAAACTCTCAATATGTTCTCATAATTTTAATTATACGGTTACTAAAAGAATTCTGAGTCCACGGCGGCATATCTTAATTTTATTGGAAGGATAATCGAACCTATAAGTTCAAATGCCCTATAGTAGTGAAAATATTAAAGGAATAATAATAAATAATATCTTAAAATTTTATAAGTAGTGACTATGAATAGTTTATTCATGGGTTTAGTTTTTATTGTTTGTGACATATGACATTGTGAATGGCTATCCCGATCACGTTGTATTGGAGAAACAAAGCTGTTAAATACTCTCAACTCTCAAGTCAAGACTAAAACTTACCCACTTTCGATATATTTTAGTTACCTTTCTTGAAGTATAAGCTTCTGGCCATATTTAGAATAGATAATATTTCAGCTTTCAGTTTGTTAAATTCTTCATCAGAACATTTGGTTTATGGCTGTATTTTGTTAGTTTGAGGTAATCAGAGCCGGTCCTAAATATATTTGGGATAGAAGCCAAATTTTTTTTTTGGCCTGTGAAATATTAAATATAAAACAATTGTAAAAAATAAGAGATAAGGTTTCAAACCCATGACATTATCAAGCCAAATATATTACAATTACCAAGTTGGCTGAAGGAAACTTTTGTCAAAAATACAGTCCGATTTTTATTTAAACACTAACGGTTGGAGGCATGTGCTTCACCTGCTTCCGTTAAGGGCCAGCTCTGGAGGTAATCAGTTTGACTACAACCAGCCACCATTTTATTTTTTATCAAAAAAAAAATCAATTATTTTTTACTTCCAATCTATAATTTTCCGGGCCGGGTCCGTTGCATCAATTGTTAAACATGTTGAACTATATGGTTTTCTTTTAAGAAGAACAATTTCTTGTGTATAGTTATTAATTCTAGTATCATTTTATCTTGTTTCATTTGGAAATTTGTATACGGGTATATGACACTAACAATTTAATAGAATACACGAAAATGAATGATATCATATCTATAATATTACAGTAAAGTGGTAATTAGCAGATGAAACATTAAATCAAAAAGGAATAAAAGATAAATTTTTAAATATTTTTCCTTTTTGATCTATATAAAAGGAATAGAAGATAATTTTTTAAAAATATTTTAAAACGATCATTTTAAAAAAAATATTTTTTATATATCAAAAAAGAATCTCCTATTAAAAAAGAAATATATATCAGTTTCTCTTTTATTTAAAACATGTGGTTTAGTAAAAACGAATTTCTTTCAAAAATCTCAAATTCATAAAAATATAGAATTTTTTCCTAAATCATGTTGGTTAAATCAGTTTTTTTTTTTACAATTTTTGTCATTTTAGTTAAAAATATTTTAACTAATATCGAATTTTATTTTAATCAATTTTAATTTATAAATAAATAATTTTTATTTTAATATCAATCATAATAATATATGGATTTTAAAATTAATTTATAAACAAACAACTAATTCTTTTAAATATGAACCATCAACACAAATATTTCAATATTTAGAATTTTTCTATATTTACAAAAAAATCATGTCTTTTCTCTGTAAAAAAACAACATCCATCATTTTTATTTATTCATTTATGTATAGATGAAAACCAAAGTGAATATTATAATGTGATTATGCAATTAAAAAAAACTTCAAATAAATCAGTTGGCTACACATATTATCGAGTCAATCATTAAAACATGTTATAGAGTTTGTCAATCCGCTAGATAAGAAATCAAATATGTTTTTTACAAGAAATTTTTATAAAGCATTAAATAATTTTAATGGAATTTATGTTTATGTGTTTTCAAAAAACATTTGAGTGTCTTATACCAACAACTTTGGTTAAAACTATAAATTTTTAATAACAATTTAAATATTTATTTTTTGGATATGTAACTTAGTGCTAGGTTGTGGTTTAAACCCGCTTCGCTTGACCTGTCAACCCGTTTTCGAATAAGTTTTTTTATTAAAAAGTTTGACCCACATAATCTACAAAGGAATAATTTTCTATATGTATCCGCTTCATCAAAATAGCAATCTGTGAGAGCATTAATATTAATAACAATATAAATATTTATTTTAAATATTTTTATTAAAAACAATATAACGTATATTTATAAATTTTTTATTATATTATTTATTTAAGAAAATCATCCTTTAAAAATAAAATAAATTCAATTTTACTAGTTGTCAGGTACTTGTGATTTAAATTTTGCCAACCAACATGTGCTCCATATAAAATACATTCAACCCACACCCACAGTTCGGATTTTTCAAATCGCTTGATCCGCGCATCCGTCCCACCACTGGTCAGATGGGACGGGTACCCGAGTATTTTTCCCAGCTCTAATGTAACTCTTACTAAACGCTTTCTTTGTTCATCACAGCATCAAGGTCTCAAAACAAATATTGTACTCAATACATATCAAGTCAAACTTCAAATGAGAGACTACATCGCTTATTCTTGATTTAGGTAGGGGCTTGAGGGTTTATAACAAACCTAATGGGATGATAACATAAGACCCAAAACCATGGTTAGTCTTATTTGTTTTAACATCTTTCCCTTCTCCATTGCGTGTTTGATGGTGTTCTAGAGTGTTGCAATACATTCAATCTCGATCTTGGCGTTTAGAGGCAGAGCCGCGACTTGATATGTTGATCGTGCTGGAGAAGGAGCTGGGAAATCTGCACAAACCAATTAATACACAGCCAGTAATTATGCATTTTGAAAAAAAGTAGGAACACAAATGATCTTGTTAAAGAACTCACATTTGGAGTATATCTCGTTCACTTTCTTGAAGTCACCCAAGTCAGCAAGCCTGTGACATTACAAAACCCAAAGATATTAGATTAAAAAAAACTCAAATGGATAAATGATTATGTTGAGCAAAACGTACATGATTGTTGTCTTCACCACAGATGAGTAATCCGCACCACTAGCTTTCAGTATCCCCCCCATGTTCTTGAGTACCTTCAATATTCCAAAAAAAAAAAGTAACAGAAGCAATGAGACCAAACCAGGAAAGAAAGACAGAGCAAAACTCAAACCGTGCTACAGCTATACTAGAAATTTATTTGAAGACTACTACCAAATCAATCGGTTTTCAAACCATTATTATTTTTTTGTCATATGAAAATGGATTTTGGGAAAATTTCAATTCTACTATAAGTTTGATACCACTTTTCAAATTTGTCGTTAATGAATGACTATTTTTAAAAAATACCCTAAATTTATGATGAAAATAGACTAAACTAATTTCTCTAAATATTTTTAAAACATTTAGAAATTAAACCCCACTCCTTTAACACAAAATCTTAAATAATAATTACTAAAGTGTAAATCCAAATATTAATATATTTTTGATTGAATGTATTTTTGAAAAATGGTACTTAGTTTGTGGTATTCTTACCAATTTCTCATAGATTTTTACCATTAAACTCAGCTTGAGATAGACACTATAGCTGTTTCATGTTATATCTTTACTATCAATAATCAAACAAACATTCAAGACAAACAAAATCATACCAAACAACAACAGAGATGGGAAGTGGAAACTACTGTAAGCAAAACTAATCTTTATAAAGACAGTAGAAAAGCTACTTCACCTGCTCTGTCTGATCCTCAACACTGTCTGAAACAAACTTTCCAGTCTACATACACACAAAACAGAAAAAGGAGAAAAAACTTGCAATTTTAGAAGAACCAAGAGAATAAGAAGAATAAACAATATGGTGATTTAGAAACTTCATAATAGTCTTATAAGGACCGACCTCAGGTATAAGTCCAAGAACACCAGAGAGGAAAACAAGATCATTGGCTTTGATAGCCTGAGAGTATGGTCCCAAAGCAGCTGGTGCTTTCTCTGTAGCCACAACTTCCTTCTTACCTGCATTTTCTTTTTTAAAGATTCAACTCTAACTCCCATTACAGCTTTAGCAAGTATCCATGATTGGTTGGAGAGAAATGAGATAGAATGGTTACCAGAAGTAGCAGAGATAGTGAGTGAAGCGAAAGGAAGAGATTTTGAAGACATATTCAGAAGAGAGACACACCAGTGGTGGCAACCAGAGAAGCCAAGTGCTGTGGAGAGGTGGAGTGTTTGGAGAGTTTATGGATTTGAAGACTGACAAAAGTCATTTCACAGGTACAAAAGCAAGAGGACCAAACAGTGTTGAGAGAGTCAGAGAGAAAGGTAGGTGAAGAAGAAGCGATGGGATTTTCAGCAGATGATTCTCGTGTCTCCTCCTTTATCAAATGTTTTCTTACATTTCCAAGTTTGGCCTTTGTTAAGAGGATGGTTTTTTAATTGTTAGAAGTATTTGCAATCGGCATTTTAATAGTTTTATATTGCACGCATGTATTTGTTTTTTCACTAATGGTAGACTATGCAAAATTAAAAATAAATAATAAATAAACCAAAAATTAACATTTTTGTCTTTTTCAAATAGTTAACTATTTTAATTATAATTTTGTGCGGGTTAACGACTAGTTAGAAAATAAATTTATGCATATACTGCTTGATTATTAATAATATTGATTGCCAATACTTGAAATTAAAAAAAAACTAATACTTCTTTGTTCCTAAATGTAAGATGTTTTAGTCAAATCACACATATTAAGAAAGTATCACTAAAAAGTTAAATAAAAAATCAATCCAACCAACTGTAAATACAACATAAAAATATAATTGGTTGTACCGTTTTTAATACAGTTAAAAGTTACCTAGAAAGTCCAAAACATCTTACATTTTAAACTATAAAAGTTTTCTAATACATCTTACATTTTAAAAGAGAGAGATTATTTTATTATAATTCATATAGTTTTAAAGCAAAGAATCATCTAAAGATAGCATTATAAAGAATCATCCAATTGGAGCATTACATAATATGTTCTTGGATATAGATTTCTAAAATATTTAATACAGAGAATATTAAAAAGAACTATCTTAAAAACTTTATTCAGAGATAAACATTGTGATATAAGATTCAAATTCACCAAACTTACGAACATCACAAGATGATCAAGAGATTCCAAACCTTGTGTTTATTTTATTGTCTAAAATATCAAACAAGAAACTACTTATTTATGCAAATCATACGAAATGTGTGGCCAGCCGTAATGATGGGCATTCAGGTGTTCGGTTCGGGTATATCGTTTCGAGTTATTCAGTTTTAGGGTTATTCGAGTTAGAGTGTTATGAACCGTTTAAGAACTGGACATTTTTCGGATCGGATTGGTTCAAGTATTTTTGGTTTCTATTTTTATGAAACCCGCAGTGGAACCGAATTAGAAATAGTTCGGTTTGCATTTAAAGCCAAAAAACCTGAAAACTCGAGTTAAACCTGAAAAATTTAAATAACTAATATTTTTATTATACTTAAGATATTTGAGTACCCGTTCGGTTCTCATTTCTTAGTTCGATTTCAGTTTTTTGGGTTTAAAAAAATAGGAATAGTTCGGGTTTTAGTAATTTTCGATTCAACCCAATCTCAGTATTGGAATAAGAACATCAAATAAATTAAGTTAGCTCATTGCCAAAAAGCAAAAAGAAGCTTCGCGGTAGATTTCAATTTCAGTTTTTTTCGGTTCGATTCCGGTTCAGTTTCATGTTTCGAATAATATGCCCATGACTAGCTAGACCTCTCTAGCTTTCTTCCTAATTCTCTATCTTGCCAATCCTATACAGCAATCAAGAAATACATTTATAAATGTAGATTACAAATGTGATGATGAAGCAACGATCATTACGTTTTTGTTCTTGGTCAAACTCGAACATGTCTGATATCTCCATATATCTTGTGTCCAGTCCCATTATCTGCAATGACTTTAATATTCTTTTGACCAAAAACACGCACGCCTATTATTGGCACTAAATTGAGATGGAGGCACAATGAACGAATAATACAAACCTATTATATTACACATGGTCGGTCACATGGTCAAGTTTCACAACCGCAATAAAAAACGAAAATGTTAATTAAAAACGAGCTAGGTGAAAAAAATATTTAGAAGAAAAGAAAAATGGAATACTTACTTGCCACTGATAAGCTTTGAGCACAGCCTGGTCGAACCATTCACATGATGGCCTTCTCATTCAGTACTCTAATTAAAACAACCTGCTCAGGTTTTCTTATTGTTGTCACCAAACTAGTGTTACCAATGAGGCAATGATCTAACTACTAAAAAAATATATCAGTTTCTAACCATAAGCATATGGTTTCAGTTTAGACTCTTAAGGTTATATATAGTGATAATAACCTTAAACAAAAAAAATGATCACCATGAAGCATCACTCCAAAGAGTTGAACCGTGGTGATAAACTCCAGCGACAACTCCTAGCAAAACGCCTTTAATAAACCTGATGTCTACTGTGTGACCTTCCATGGCTCCTGTAATGGCGGCTACCACAACACTAGCTACATCAAACACTTAGTGATATTATAAAATAGTAAGAGTATGGATAAATTCAAGCAATGTGATATGTTAATCAATACATTACTAAAAGGAAAATGCCTTTTATAAAAGAATTTATAATATAAGAGTATGAAGTCCCTAAATGAGATAACTTATTGAATTCAATTAAGGTAGGCATGAATACATAGTGGTGTGGCCATATCACACATATTTTGCAGCCTACCATCTAGTATGCACTATGAACTAATAAATTTATGGAGAAATTTCAGTTATACCACAAGTTTGATATCAATTTTCAAATTTACCATTAATAAATGACTATTTTTAAAAATACACTAAATTTATGATAAAAATAAACTAAACTAATTTTTAAAATATTTATAAAATATTTAAAAACTCAATCTCACATTTTTAACACTAAACTATAAACAATAATCGCTAAAGTGTAAATTCAATTAATATATTTTTGATTGAGTGTATTTTTGAAAAGTAATATTTAACTTGTGATATTTTTAGCAATTTTTCTAAATTTATTGTACATTCTTGTGTTTTGATGACAACTGAAATCTTATTAGATCAAATTTCAAATGGGCTGTCTTCTCTGCGTCGACAATAAGTCATTTACATAAAATAATTAAAACTAACGAAATGAAAACAAAATATCCTGACTTCAGATACCTTTCAGAAATAACTGCTTCACTATTCAACTCTCTAGAAATCTTGAGAAGATATGCCAAAACGAAATCTAGCCTAAGTGGGTTGAATTAATATTTATCTTGATTGGACAAAAAGAGTAACTCAGCTGAACATTTTGTTACTCTAATTTATTAACGCTAAGTGGTTTATCCAGTCACACTCATAATTAGCGTAACTTTTTCCCAAAGTGCTAAACTTGTGTTATGGAATCTTCAAACTAACTTATGTTAAATTTTGGATTCTAAACATGTATTATAAGGGGAAATTACAAAACTAAACCCTAAATAATAATCATTAATATATAAACCCAAATATTAATATATTTTTGATAATATATATTTTTGCAAAATGATATTTAATTTATGTTTTTAGCAATTTTTAGATATGTTTTTAAAACTCCTAACAATCAACTCACGCTAGATAAGATTATCAGGCTCATCTAGATTTGCTCGAGTGTCTAAACTATAACTTTAGGTGCATCAAACAATTAAATATCATGATGAGGGCAACTAAAATGGAAAGCCGTCCCACTACAAGCAAAGCTCATACCACCCATCAAAGGTTAATTTAAACCGCACCTGAAAGACAAAATTTAAAACACGGCTTAAAGAGAATATTCTAAATCACAATCCAAATCCATTTAAAAGAAAGAGCTGTTCTACGATATTTAAAATATATACTATATATGTACCCTAATTGATATATACATTTTATCTGTCTTGGTAGTGGAAATTAAAACAAATATAAATCAGTATATTTATTTAACCCGTATAATCATATAACTTTGATGATTTAATGTTAAAGAGAAATTTTAGTTTTACCACAAATTTGATACCAGTTTTTAAATTTACCATTAATGAATGATTGTTTTTAAAATATTTTATATTTATGATAAAAATATACTAAATTAATTTTTCTAAATATTTATAAAACATGTAGAAACTCAACTCATCTCTTTAACACTAAACCCTAAACAATAAACATTAAAGTGTAAATCAAAATATTAATATATTTTTAATTGAGTATATTTTTAAAAAAATGATATTTCACTTGTAATATTCTTAACAATTTCTCTTAATTTTACTAATGTTTATTTATTAACGGTATCCCTCCACTAAATCGTTTAACTTATACGTTTCATATTTTTCAGATGTAATGTAACAACAGTAAAACAATCAAAAGAAAATTTACATATCTCCAAAAGGTTTGATTATTAATACTCTTCGGAAGAGAAAAATAGTTTTCTAAATATAAGTTTATTTTTAGAAAAATGCATATATCTGAGGTGCTTATATTTGTAATTTTAAAAATATAAGTGCATGAGGTGCTTATATTTGCAAGCAAGTCTAAAAATAAACTCATACACATGGCCCAAAGTTTTTTTTGCAATTTTCCTTAAAGAGTTTAAAGAATTTTTTTCAACATTTAGAAGCCTTTTTGTAAAATTATTATATTTGTTCTTGGATCACTATAACTAGCATAAGGCCCAAGTGTTCAAAAACAACACCAAGTCAAAAGATGTTACACCCTGCAGTACCGAACAAGTTACAAAGCAACAAGAGCTTTGAAACGTCTTCACACTGTAATCAAAAGTAACAAATCCAAACATAAAATTCTGTTAATTTTTCTTTTGTCACAAAGCTCAACACGTTACAGATATTTTTTCAGACAAGAAGAAAAAAACATTCATAATCTTTGTCTTATCTGACCATTGGTGGAACAATTCAGACTAAATAATACTATATCACATGGAAAAATGATGAACAAATTAAAAGTAATTTAAAAAAGACTATCAACAAAGAGTTTGACTCCGTGTTGATCATTAAGACTCTTTTACTTTTCAACATCTATCTTTCCCAGAAAAAAAAAAGCCGCCCTCTCTTCTTATAATACGAACCCACCATCACTTGTTCTTCTCATTCATGCTTCTCATGATTTATTCTGCAACTTTTCAACTCTCTGATTTTTAAAAATAATCCTCAAATCCATCTGGCAAACATTATTTTGCTTGATGAAATTAAGGTAATATTATCTGAAAGCGTTGCTGAAGTGATGCTTCCACGTCTTTATATTATATAACATCCCAACTAATTTTTAAAAATTAATCTGACTTTTTTTATAAAAAAATTCTCTGTGGCTTCTTCTTCTTCATCATCTGCAAAAATATTCACTTCTATCATCCAAAAGCTACAATCTTTCTTCTTTGAGTCTTTGAGGTAACTTAACTAAAGTTACAATCTTTCTTCTCTGGGTCGTCGTAATTTGAGGTAACTTAGCTAAAGGTGCGATCTTTCTTCTCTGGGTCGTCGTAATTTGATCTAATTTAGCCAAAGTTGCAATCTTTCTTTTCTGGGTTGTCGGAATTTGAGCTATTTTAGCCAAAGTTGCGATCTTTCTTTTCTGGGTTGTCGGAATTTGAGCTAAAGTTTCGATCTTTCTTTTCTGGGTTGTCGGAATTTGATCTGAAATCATGGGAAACTGTTTTGCCAAGAACCATGGATTGATGATGAAGCCTCAGCTAAATGGGCAGACGAGATCAGTTGAAGTGGACCACCAAGGTCCGCCGTCGCATACTCCACAGCCGAGAAGCCAGACGCCGGAGAAACCATCATCCGGGACCAACCAACCACCGCCATGGAGAACGGCGGCGGCACCACCAGGATCAGCCGCAAAGAGCAGTTCGATTCTAGAGAACGCTTACGAAGACGTGAAGCTCTTCTACACATTGGGGAAAGAGCTAGGCAGAGGGCAGTTCGGGGTAACGTATCTGTGCACAGAGAACTCAACCGGGAAGAAGTACGCTTGCAAGTCCATCTCGAAGAAGAAGCTGGTGACGAAAGCTGATAAGGATGATATGAGGAGAGAGATTCAGATCATGCAGCATTTGAGTGGGCAGCCTAACATTGTTGAGTTTAAAGGGGCTTATGAGGATGACAAGGCTGTGAATCTGGTGATGGAGCTTTGTGCTGGTGGTGAGTTGTTTGATAGGATCATTGCTAAGGGGCATTACAGTGAGAGAGCAGCTGCTTCTGTGTGTAGACAGATTGTGAATGTTGTCAAGATTTGTCATTTCATGGGTGTGTTGCATAGAGACTTGAAGCCTGAGAACTTCTTGCTTTCTAGCAAAGATGACAAGGCTTTGATCAAGGCTACTGATTTTGGCTTGTCTGTCTTCATTGAAGAGGGTAAAAACAGACAATTTTTGTTTCTTCTTTTTGGCTTAATGTCGTGTGTTTGTTGGTCTGTAATTTGCATTAAGATCAGGCCTTTCTTGGATCTTTGGGACTAGGGCTTATAGAGGTTTCATGTCTTGATGTTTCTTCTTCTTTACAGGAAAAGTATATAGAGATATAGTTGGGAGTGCATACTATGTTGCACCTGAAGTCTTGCGTCGTAGATACGGGAAAGAAGTTGATATATGGAGTGCTGGAATCATATTATACATTCTACTCAGTGGTGTGCCCCCGTTTTGGGCTGGTAACGCAACATTCTATCTCTCTCTGCGACTACATTTTAATTCATATGTTGCGTAGAACAGTTGATGCTTATTCATCTGTCTATAATGGATATGTAGAAACCGAGAAAGGGATATTTGATGCTATATTGGAAGGCCATATCGACTTTGAAAGCGAGCCGTGGCCATCAATCTCCAACAGTGCTAAAGATTTGGTCCGTAAAATGCTGACTGCAGATCCAAAAAGGAGGATCTCTGCTGCTGATGTTCTTCGTAAGTAACACTGTCAAGGATGGAATCTTGAAGTTGTTTTTAGATTATCTGTTCATTCTTGATGTTGAGACTTTGTTGACTGTTTTGTGCAGAGCATCCATGGCTTAGAGAAGGTGAAGCATCGGACAAGCCGATTGATAGTGCTGTTCTCTCAAGGATGAAACAGTTTAGAGCAATGAATAAGCTAAAGAAACTTGCTCTGAAGGTGACTTGCAAGATATGAAATGTGTGTTGCTCTTTCTATTTCCTTGTGCTAAAGATTTAGATTCTGAATAGGTCATTGCGGAGAATATTGACACTGAAGAGATCCAAGGATTGAAGGCAATGTTTGCTAACATAGACACAGACAACAGTGGCACAATCACATATGAAGAACTGAAAGAAGGGTTAGCCAAGTTGGGATCTAAACTCACAGAAGCTGAAGTGAAGCAGCTCATGGATGCTGTAAGTTGGTTTAAAGCCAAACTCATATTCTTTCTGTTCCTTTACTTTAAGAACTCATATCTCTCGGGTCTGTGATTAGGCTGATGTTGATGGGAACGGGTCAATAGACTACATAGAGTTCATTACTGCAACTATGCATAGACACAGGCTTGAAAGTAATGAGAATCTTTACAAGGCCTTCCAGCATTTTGACAAAGACGGCAGCGGGTAAGTGAAACTGTTTCTTCTCAGTTAATTTGTAAGAAGAGACTCACCATGTTTTGCATGTAATGCACAGATACATAACAATAGATGAGCTGGAAGTGGCATTGAAGGAATATGGAATGGGAGATGATGCAACAATCAAAGAGGTTCTCTCAGATGTTGACTCTGATAACGTAAGTGAAACATCCCTTCTCATCTTCTTTCAAGAAAGCTAGTTTAGAGTAGTTCATAATGTTTGTTTTGCTCCTCCTCATGCAGGATGGTAGAATCAACTACGAAGAGTTCTGTGCGATGATGAGAAGTGGAAATCCACAACAACAACAACAACAACCGAGGCTGTTCTAGGGGGGGACATTGCTCCTGGATTCAAGTCTTTTTTTGTTTGTGTTTCGAGATCAAGAGGAGGAGACGGTTTGTATCTAATCCAGAAATTCAGGATCTGTATTAATTAATGTTTGTTAAGACAAAAGCCACATAAAAACAAGAAGATATTCAGAACTCTCTGATTGCTTGTGTGTTTGTACTTTTCTTGTGTGTGACTATTCTTTGTGTGTTCTGTACCAAGGCTGTTTATGCCATTGAGAGAAAAAGAGAGTTTTTTTTTTCAAGATTATGATGTTTACGGTGATTACTAACCTGATATGAACCGAAATATTTTGGGTATCCAAAATTTTCTGAATCAAAATTATATAATTAAATATATCAAGTATTTTTAAATTTAGTATTCAAAAAACTACAACTTTTTTGAAATTTTTCAATATTTCTGAAAATATATACATAGAAAGTAAGAGAGTCAAGAGCATTTGGTCTTTGTTTCATTGAGTTTTATATTTAGCTTTTGGTTTAACTAAGTACAAATCAATATTTTGAAATCGAAAACATGATTAATATGCAAAACCTGAAATTATATCCGATACAACCATTTTTTAGTAATGCTACTAAATCCAAACCGAACCCTATTAAACTTAAACCGAATTCAAACTGAACTTTTACAAAATTTGAATTGGACTGAAATTCATAAATTCGACCTGAAATCTGATAGATTGGAAGATTGGAAGATCAATGGGGGCGTTTGGGTTTGTCACTTTCAAGGATGAGAAATCCATGAAAGATTTTATTGAAGGGATGAACGGACCGGAGATTGATAGTCCAACATCATTATGAACGAGGTTCAGTCCAGTGGAAGTGGTGGCAGTGGAGGCCGTGGTGGAGGTAGCAGTGGTTACCGCAGTGGAGACGGTGGTTGATACGGAGGTGGAAGACATGAGAGTGGATATATTGGTAGTAGAAGTGGGCTACTCGAGAGGAAGAGGTGGTAGTAGATACCGTGGAAATGGAAAACTGAGGATGAAGAATACAAAGATGGAGGTTGTGATGGAGGTTGTGGTGGATACCGCAGTGGTGGTGATTATGGATGTGGATATAATAGTGGTAGATACTCGAGAGAAAGAAGAGGAAGTAGATACGCTGGAAATAGAAAACATGAGGTTGGAGGATATGAAGGTAGAGGCCGTGGTCTAGCTGGCCGTGGATACCACAGTGGAGATGCTAGTGATTGGCGGTAAAAGATATGGATGTAAAAAAAACGTAAGAGTGGATATAATGGTGGCAAAAATGACTACTAAAAAAAAAGAAAGAAGTGGTGGACATGATGGAGGAGATGGTAGTATATACTCAAAATATTATATAATTTTTTATTCTCTATATTTAAAAATAAAAATTAAATAATTAAATAGAAGTTACGTTTTTTTAATGTATTTCTAGTGAGAGTCCACTTGTATTTTAAATGTTCAAAGGCATAAAAGACCAAAACTGGTGAATGTGTTCCAAAGGTAAAAAATGACCTTTTGTGTTAGAAAATACAAGAATGTGTCTAAAGATGAAACACACTCTAATCTAAATTAGTCTCTCTTTTTCATAAATATGCACTTTTTAGTGTTTTCACACATACTAATAAAATTCATTATAAATTTATTGTTTTATGTAATTTTTAATTTTTAATAAGTTTTAACCAATAATAAATTAATAAATTCAATTATTTTTTTTGAATTTTACAATATCTTCATAGAAAACATAAAAAAGTCTATATTTGTGATTTTTTTTAAGTATGTCAGGGCATGACTGGTTTTCCCGCTATCACCCGCAAACGCAACTTTTGCGGTTGGTAGCGGTTGTTGGCGTTTTGCAACAATCATAGAAAACGCTATAAATCGCTTCAAACCGCTATAAACCTCTAAAATTCAAAAGCTGGTTCCAGCTAGCGTTTGCGGTTGCGGGCGGTTGCGGGAGGGTAAAAAAAATATTGTTTTTTCAAAAAATTATATAAATAAAAAAAATAAAAATATTCAACTAAAATTTTAAATTGAAATAATAGATATCCCAATATATATATATATATATATATATATATATTATATTTTAATTTATATTATAAAATTTTCAAGAAAAATATTTCTATATTTTTTAAAAATTAAATAGTATAATTTTATAAATATAATTTTTATATTTATTACAATAATATAATTTTTAATATTTTTATAATTATATAAAATATAAATACTGTTAATTTCTTATTTAACTATTGTTGCATTTGGAAGTTAACCAGTCAGTCATAAGTATCCCGCAAACGCAAAAATTTTTAACCGCTTTATCAGTCGTCCAAATCTCTTAATAACGCATAAAATCGCAACCATCCGCATCGGTAAACGCCTGCAACCGCAAACGCAACTGCTGCGTAACGAGTATTAACAAGAAATAATGGGCCGTAAGTGGATCAGTTGTTTAAAGACCGTTGACGAAAAAAAGGCGTACCAATTCCACGCGCTCACCACTAAACAAAACACTCAAGTCATCGTCTGTCTCTTCAGATCAATTCAGCACCATCCATCGCTTTCTCGGGAAAAAAAAGCTCGAGAAAATGCATGATTTTTGCTTCACGATCCCTTACGGGATGCTTCTAATCGGCGGTGGGTTCATCGGGTACATGAAGAAAGGAAGTATTACATCTTTCGCCGGAGGTGCAGGCACTGGCTTATTACTCATCCTCGCTGGTTATCTTAGTCTCAAGGCTTTCGAGAAGAAG
Organism: Moricandia moricandioides; assembly: GCA_905132885.1. Classification (NCBI taxonomy): domain Eukaryota; kingdom Viridiplantae; phylum Streptophyta; class Magnoliopsida; order Brassicales; family Brassicaceae; genus Moricandia; species Moricandia moricandioides. The sequence continues at coordinate 70,657 of CAJHQQ010002081.1, forward strand.
AAGACTTCCTCTATCGCTGTTCTTCTTCAGACAGGTTCCTCTTTTGTTTTTGTTTTTGTTTTTGTTTTTTTTCCTGTCTGATCTAGGCTTTTTAAGATGTTTTTTTTAATGTTTAAGATTGTGAATTGAGGAAGGAATGGTTTTGATTTGGTGTTTGGATCAAGAACTTGGGCATTGTTATAGATTCTAGCTGTTGAGGAATTGATTATATAACCTATGTTGTTAAGGTTACAGATCTTAATTAGACCACTAATGATCTGGATCTGAACAAAAAATAATCCAGCTACATGATGATGATGATCATCTGATTCATGTGTGAATATTCAAATGCAAAGTTTCTGACTTTTAAGGATTTGGTTACAAGAATAAGAATAATCCAAGGCACTGACTTATTTGAGTCACACCAAGTTCTGTTAGTGTTGTTAATTCTTGTTATTGATTGACTTTGCAACCACCTCAAAGAATATTACAAAGAAGCTCACAAAAATCTAGTTTTATTCTCCTACATGTTGTTTTGATCTTCAACTGTATCAGTATTTGAATTTGTTTGTTAGTTTTTTTTCCATTAGATATAGTCTCTCTTGAAACAATCTGCAAATGAATATTCATATGTAAAGTTTCTCACTTTAAGGATTTGGTTACAATAAGAATAATTCAAAGGGGGGCATGTCTTATTTGGGTTCTACCATGTTGTTGATTCTTGCCATTGATTAACACTGCAACCACCTTAAAGAACATTACAAACAAGCCTTTTCTAATTCTGCTATATAAGAATCTCCGGTGACTAAAACTAATCTGAATGTTTTCTCTTTTTTATTGATACAGTTATCTCAGCTGCTCTCACGCTAGTCATGGGACAGCGTTACTTGCTCACTCAAAAAATTATGCCGGCTGGTTTGGTTGCTGGGATCAGGTAAAGGAAGATTCTGGTGACTATTTGTTTGCATCCAAGATTTGAGATTCTACTCCGTTGACTTCTAACATTAGAATCATGTCTTATTACAGTGCTCTCATGACTTGTTTTTACGTATACAAGATCGCTACTGGTGGCAATAAAATCCCATCAAAAGCTGCTGAATGATATGGTTATGGTGTCTTTCTCTCGTGGATACAGAGGATACACTCCTTTGTTGAATAGAAAAATCTCTTGTGTCTCTCTGATATTAGTTTGTATGATTTGAAGAACTTCTTATGGTCTTGTGTGTTTCTGAGATTAGTTTCTTGTCATCATGTTTCTGTTACCCACAAACTTTTTGGAGCCATATTATATTTATGAAGATATCTTGTCATTTGCAACAATTGTAAATCGTGAACTGTTTCTAATCTTTTTTAAAAGCATGCACTGATTCTAACGAGTGCAGAGACTAAGGCAAGACTCTTGCATGAATATTAAAACAGGAGACACAGGCTATGCAAGGGAGACTTAAGCTACAGGTTCCATCAGTGGAGGTAACACGGTTTCTGAAAATGTTCTTTTCACATGCTGTAAGATTCTTTAACTATATTGACAAGTTGGTCACTAGTTAGGTAAATTAATTGGTCTCATTTTCCACAAAAAACAACATAATTGTCACGAGTTGAGAAACAAAGTGGAGTTAATGCTACTGCAGAATCTGATTACCTTTTTCAGCTAAAGTTTCTATTCTAAGGAGGTAGTAGTTTGTGTACATTATTGCTAAACTTTGACCCCAAAAAAAAGATTATTGCAGCTCATGGCCACAGTTAAATTCACTCCCACCTTCATCAGAATTAAAAACTAAAAACTGAAAAAATCTCCATGACTATGGCATTCCCTACAATGTTTTTCCTGGTTCTGTCACAGTTCTTCATCTTACACACTGTTTCAGCAAGTTCTTGGCAGACATTGAGTGGTTAGTGACAAAGAGTGCTTTCACCTTTTCTAAGCATGATTTGTCATGGTGATGTTTTTACATTTTCTTGATGTGTTTTTGTTTTGGCAGGGAAACCTCCGGTTGTGATTGCTAGAGGTGGGTTCTCTGGTGTGTTTCCAGATTCCAGTAGTAAAGCATATGAGTTAGTAAGTGTGACAACTTCACTAAACGTAGCTCTCTGGTGTGATCTTCAACTAACAAAGGATGGTGTCGGAATCTGCTCCCCTAATCTGAATCTCTACAACTATTCTGACAGCTATGATCCAACAGCTGAGTACTTATCTTTTATTGACAATGGAAACTTCTCTGTTGATGGTTTCTTATCAGACTTCCAGGTGACTCCGTATAGAGCCATCAGTAAGTAAAAGAATACTCAACTTTTAATACTTTTAGAGTTTAAGAAGGTAACATTCTTGTTTGCTTTTTCCAGGTTGCTTCTCTCATTTGGACACCAAAAAAGATGAGGAGCCTGGTAACTAATGCACAGAGTAAACATGTTTCTACATATTTTGAATTGCAAAAATCTGATCCAGTTCTGATCTTGCAGCTACAATAACTATTATTTCCAAGGATGGGGCTAGTGGAGACTTCCCTGGCTGTACTGACTTGGCCTATGAGAAAGCTGTGAAGGACGGTGTTGACATTCTTGATTGCAATGCCCCCTTTTGCATGAGCTCTATAGATCTTCTCAACACCACTAATGTCTTTGACACAAGCTTCAGAAACCTGTC
>CAJHQQ010002082.1:0-73273 GCA_905132885.1 Moricandia moricandioides
AAATCTACTTAAAAAGGTTTTTGCACCTATTTATTTTTAATCCAACCTATTACATATAACCAAATATTATAACTAACTCTTATAATAACAACCAAATAATATCCTATAACGTTTAAATAAACCCACTCTAATTCACTCAAAAGTTTTTACATATGATCTTTCAATATACCATGTGACTATACAAATATTTAATATAAATCATATCAAATGTTTCCAATAATTCACCCAACGTCTGGTTTAAACCAACTTCCTTCAATATTTATTATAAAAGATTTCATAAAAATTAATACATAGGGGTCATTGTTATTAATAATAGTTGAAAAAATCTCTTTTTAAATTCAGTTCAGTTCTTTTCGAATTTTGGTGGGCTTGGATCCATAATTCAAATATATGTAAAGTATTTATAATTTTTGGGTACGTAACGAATCCAAATCGGTTGAGGTATTTAAGACCTAAAAAACTCGAGATATCTGAAAATCCGAAAATACCTAAAACACAAAAGTACCTAAAAGCGCAAACAAATAATCAAAATATATTCGAAGCCCAACAAATTCAAAATTGTATTCGAAATCTAACTTGAGAAATCAAAAATACCCAAAATTTTATTTGAGTACCCAAAATATACTTTAAAACTTATTCGAAATCTGATTTGAGGAATCAAAAAATACCCAAAATTTATTTGAATACCCAAAATATATTTTAAAATTATACTTAAATTCCAAAACTGTAACTTTAAACTCAAATTCAAAACTTAAAAAATATGTAATACCGAAAACATATCCAAATTACCTAAATATACCTAATATACACAAAACATTTTAGGTATTTTGGTTATCCGATCGGTCTTGGGTAGGACCTAGACTCGAACAGAGACCCAAAGGCTCAAAAAAATACCCAACATGTAATTTTTCCTTGACCACAACCCAACATGTATTTTCAGGTCGATTCAGTTTGTTTTTTTAGGTGCAGAAATAACCATGCCTAAGAGAAAGTTACATAAAAATATAAGAGTGTACATAGAAAATCTCAATTAAATTAATTCATATATTATATAAATTTTTTGAAAAAAAATCTCTTCATCTATATATACGACTTTGTAACATAATAATGTAAAACAATCTCAAATTACTATTTTATATCAAAATTTATTTATAATCCATAAAAAAATCACATATTCGAAACGCGGATCAAAATCTAGTCTATATTATTAAAAGAGATATACAAAATAGAATTATCCTTTATTTTTACCAATTATTTACACTAGAATGCCACTGGAGTATTAAATACTCCTAATTTTATGTAATCATTGTCTTTTTCAATTATTATATCATTTCCTAAAATACTTACAATTGATAAAGATTTTGGCAACAATAAAATAAAATCTTCATTTTCCCTATTTAAACACAATCACAATAAACAGAATCTTCTAAAAATTAAAGCAAAAAATGTTGTAGCTAAAATCCTACCTTTTATTATTTTATGTATACTATGGTAAATACAGAATAGTATAAAATATATAACACCAGATTTTAAATAGTATATAGAACCTATATTATCAAAACTGAAGTACAAAATATAATTAACCATATTTTACTACTTATTTACACTAGAATGCCACTGAAATATTAAATACTCATAATTTTAAGTAATCATTGTCTTTTTCATTTATTACACAATTTCCTAAAATATTATAACTAATAAAGGTTTTGGCAACAATAAAAGAAAATATTTACTTTCTCCATTTGTAGGTTTCAACACAATCACAATAAACTAAATCTTCTAAAAAATTAAAGCCAAAACTGTTGTAGTTAAAATTCTGTCTTTTATTATTTTATGTATATTTTCTTTTAAATAACAAATCAATGTAAATTTAATATGATAAATATTGAATATTATAAAATATATAAAACCAGATTTTAAATAGTATATACAATATCTAAACTATTAAAACTGAAGTACATTTATTACTTAACCCTAACATTTCCTAAATAATTACCATTGAATGCCACTGATATTATCTCTGCATCCAAACACTAATTCTTAATAATAAAAAAAAAATCTGGGCTAAGCCTATTAACAATCTTTGTCATTAGAATTGAATTAGTTTATAAAAAAATGAATATGTATTATTCAAAAAAATTATAATAAAAAAAAATTATACATATATATAGCATTAAATTAGTTTTATTTTTATTCATATTCATATAAGCCACCAACTATATTTGAATTATAAAAAAGATAATAATGTTACTAATTTTTTATTATAATCTGAACTTATTCATTTACAATAACAAAATAATGTAATTTTCCATAAAAATTTAATGACTAAAATACATACTAATATTTATTATAAATGATTATATATACAAACAAATACAATGTATTATCATTTGTAAGATATATATCTAATAAGAATAACTAATGTAATTTATAAATTAAAAAAAATTAATCACCATATAATACATATATACAATTAGGTCTAGGACGGATCAAATATCTAGGGTATTCTAGGATATACGGATTCAAATATGCATTTGTCAGATTCGTAAAATTGTTATCCAGATTCGGATATTTGGGGTTAGAATATTTATACTAAAATCCAAATACACGCAGACATCCGAACCTGTTTTTCTAATTTAAAATAAATTAAAAACTAACTATTAACCATCTATTTGGTCTATTTAAAACTATTATTTAAAAAGCTTAAGAATCATTAAAATTTAATAAAATTAAAATTTTAGTTATTTTATATAAAAATATATATAATATACATAGATAACTATAATTAAATTTTAAATATTTAATATCTGGATCTGAATATCCAGACTTAAAATTTTGCTATCCGAATTTATAATTGGATCAATCGAATCCGTAAAATTATTATCATGATCCATGAATATCCGTTTTTCGAAGAAGATAAAATCCTGAATCGGGTAACGGATATTGAATATTAAGTTCAAGTCATATATACAATTATATTAAAAAATTGCTAAAATATTAGACGTTCACAAAAATAACAAAATAGAATTACCTCTTACTTTTACCACTTATTTACACTAGAATGCCACTGAAATATTAAATACTCCTAATTTAAAGTAATATTGTCTTTTCCAATTATTACATTATTTCCTAAAACAATTATAAATAATAAAGATTTTACAACAATAAAATAAAATCTTCACTTTCCCTATTTTGTAGGTTTCATCAGTCACAATGAACAAAAATCTTCTAAAAATTGTAGCCAAAAATGTTGTAGCTAAAATTCTGCGTTTTATTATTTATTTATACTCTCCTATAAATTAAAAAAATCAATTTAAAGTTAATATGATAAATATTGAATAGTATAAAATATATAAAATCAGATTTTAAATAATATATAAAACAATATTATTATACATTATCAAAAAAAATTGTTCATAAAAAATAATACATTTGTACGGATGTACGGGACACATTTTAAAAATGTAGGTGTTACAAATAAGAGAAATTTCATGTTTATTACATTATTGTTACCATGATTCATATTTGCCTTTAAGAGGTAAAAGACTTTTAGATTAATTAAAATCTTAAACTTCACATTCTAAAATCGCACCACACCCCTCAACTCTAAACCCTAAGTCTTAGATTACTTAACCCTATGATTATAAATGTCTTTTGTTTCTATAAAAATGAGGGTAAAAATGGTTAAGATGAAATGGTATTAGTAATGTGGTATTTTAGACAATTTCTATGCAAATAACGAATTACAAGACAATATATAATACTCGATATAAATCATAAAATTATTTTGTTTAGAAATGTCATATTTAACCAATGTTCAAGAAACTGCTAGACGGTAACTAGGTATTGTATAGAGCACTAGTGCTTAGGCATATTATTCGGGGCCTAGACGAGGCCTATGTGTTAGCGAATTATTGATTTATTATATGTTATATATATATAACATTTATATAAAATATTTTAGTTTTAAATATAAATAAAAAATTACTGTGATAAATTATCAAAATTAGATATGCAAAGCAAAAAGAACTAGACAAATTTGTGGATCTATACTAACATTAGTGCTTAAATAAACATACTTAGACTAATTCAGATCGATTTTAACCGATTTGAATAGTTTAAATCAATTTGAATTGTATACATTGGTATAAATCGGATTTTAGGAAAATCGTTTAGGATAGGACCAAGTTGCCGCATAGGCAGGGGCTTAGGCGACGTCTAGACCTGTTTTTAGAACAATTATTTAGTATGGATAAATTTTAAGAATATAGATATTTTAAAGACTTACACAAAATCTATATTTTAAAAAAAAAGTAAAAAAAACTGGCGTGCGAATTAAGTTCTAGTTAATTTTTAAAGTAATGAAAAAAAAAGAAAGGAAAAAAAGAGTCGCAGTTAATGAGAAAATTATGGTATAGGGGAAAGAAAAATATAAACAATTAATTTTGGAGATAGTAAGCTTGGTGCGCAAGTTATTCCCTTGCTCTGCATTAATGGAGAAGATGTGAATATAACCAATTCTTCAACTTAGGTTCTTTCTTAAAAAAAAACATCATGTCTCCATTGAATCTCTGCTTATCATCATCCTCCTTGGCGCAAACGCAAATGGCTCCTCGTGTCATCGTCTGCAATGATCCTTGTAGACCGTGCTTGCGTATGACGAACAGTTCTCCTATCACTCGTTTTGAAAGGAAGGGTGGCGTAAAATTGATGAGGGGCATGGCAGTGATGGCATCATCCAATGGATGGCTAGCTATTCCAAAGGACGGTGCGATGCATCTCCCTCCTCTTGTAACTCTGCCTCATTGCCAGACACGTGTTGTGACCAACGTGTCCATGTCCTCATCATCTTCCCCTGATGAAGACGAGGACTTCGATAAGAACAAGCTGCAGAATCTAGCTGGACAGCATTCTGATGTGCTCGAGAATCTGACTCCTAAGATCAGAAGACGGTTCTTGAGAGAGATTCAGGTCGGTATTGTACTGTTTAATGGATTGGTAAGGTATCTTGTGAATATGATCTTGAACTCGTTTTGACTTATATGAGAATTATCTTCATTGCGTTTCTCAAGAATGGTGTATGTTAGATGTGAACATCCTTTTGATGATGATTATCTGAGAATCATTTTGTCCTTTCAGGGAAAACATGATGAAATAGAGGCCAAGTTCCGCGAGGAGAGAGCTGCACTTGAAGCCAAGTATCAAAAGTTATACCAGCCTTTGTATACAAAGGTAATTTACTTGTGAGAAGAAGATGCCATTTGAAAGAAAGTTACTACTGAGAGTAGATGTAGCTATCTTGGCTTTTATCTGTTTCAAATTTTTCTTGAAACTTGATTGATACCATGGAATGTGCAGCGTTATGAGATTGTGAATGGAGACGAGAAATCTGCAGAAGGTATTCTTTATTTCTCCCTTTACCTTTGTAAATTGTATCATTGCTTGTAGAAAAACAGGTTTGTTTATTTCTATTTGTGGGTTTGCAGAGAAAGGAGTCCCTAGTTTCTGGCTGACTGCCTTGAAAAACAATGATGTTATGTTTAAGGAGGTTAGTGTTGAAGGTTACCGTTTGTTCATTTGGAAATGAGATATATCCTAGGATCCTCATATTTTTTTTGTCACAAATATATTGTCCAAAGATCAAAATGACCAAAATCTTTTATTAAAAAAATAAATATACATTTGTACCAATAGACTAATTAAGGTTCATGGTTTATGGTTAAGGGTTGAGATTTTGGGAGTAGAGTTTAATTTTTTTTAAAATAAATAAATTTAAAAATAAAAAAAAATTAAAATAGTTCTAAGAGTATTTTCGAATTTCAAAAGAAAATTTGAAAAAAATGAAACAAATTTACTTTGAAACTATAAAAAAATATTTTTTATTATTTTATTATATTTTTTATTTATTTATATTTATATATTTAGGGTATAAGTCTTTTACCTCTTTAATGAAATATTTTAATCATTTTCTTCGTTTGATTTTTTTTTGTAACAAAAGTTTAAAAATATTATATTTGAGAGAACTGCCATTTGAATAATAACTGGAGTTTTAATTTTTTTTTTGATATGATCAGATGACAGAGCGTGATGAAGGAGTCCTCATGTATCTTAAAGATATTAAGTGGTGCAAGACTGAGGAACCAAAGGGATTCAAACTTGAGTTTTTCTTCGACCAGAATCCTTACTTCAAAAACACCCTATTAACAAAGGCATATCACATGATTGATGAAGATGAGCCTCTGCCTGAGAAGGCTATTGGGTAATACTGTTCATACTTTCTTGTATAGTTGTATAGAATAGTTCGTCATGAGATGCTTGTGAGGAGCTGTTTAATCTTCTTGCTGACCTATGCTACAACATGGTTCCTTTTTTTTGGTTCTTTCTCTCAGCACAGAGATTGATTGGTATCCTGGAAAATGTTTAACTCAGAAGAAGCCGATCACCAAAACTGAAGATTGTGAAAGCTTCTTCAACTTCTTCAATCCTCCCAAAGTTCCTGCCAATGATGAAGACATCGACGAGGACAGGGTACATTTTCATTTTGTTTTGAGACATGTTGTGCCTATGTTAAATTTATTTAAATAAAAAAAGTGTTGGCTCTGTTTTAGAGTTTGTTTTAAGTGTAAATTGAATCTAAAAACAACTTAAGCCTTGGGTGCAGGCTGAGGAACTTGAGAATCTGATGGTACAAGATTATGGCATTGGGTTCGTTTTCTTCTGAACATAAACTCTGTCAATCTATACATTTGAGTCTATAGATATTGAAGCTCTCATGAGCACTTTTTATTGTAAAGTAATACATTTTTTAATATCTGATTCAAGTATTCCTTGTTTACTGCAGTTCTACAATCCGGGAGAAGATTATACCTCATGCTGTCTCATGGTTTACTGGTAGAGAGGATTTTGATGCAGACGATGAAGATGAAGATGAAGATGAAAATGAAGATAAGGAAGACGACGAAGAAGATGTTGAGGATGAAGAAGAAGATGTTGAGGTTAAGAAAAAAAGAATCATCAATATCTATATCAATATCACGTATCGAGTATGAGTTATCTTTTAAAGAAAAAACATTTGAATTCCTAATTTTCAGCAATTCCTTTCTAAATTTTCTCAAAATATTACATTCACGTTCAGATAAACTGTCAACACTTTCAAAAATTTCTTCTATATAATTTCTTATCAACAAATTTTAGTTTATATTTTCTTTTTCTTGTTTTCTCTGTTATCAAACATGCAAAGCAACATATACTTTCATCTCTTATTATTCATCACATGGATTACTACTTAAAAGTTCAATTTTGACAATCTTTTTTTAGATGAAACAGTGGAATACAGTCGTCTTTGAACTTTTTTCAAAGCAACAGTTGGATTGGTGGTTTGCTAAAAAAAACAGTTGGATTGGTGGTTTGCTAAAAAAAACGGTTGGATTGATGGTCGTGTAATATCCCAAAACTCAAGTCCAAAAATTTTTTGGGGTATAAAGGGAAGATCTTTTAGGTCCGTGGCCCATTATACTTGGGGTTCCCTTTCTCTTTTCCTATAAATACAAGCCTCTTTCTCAGAGATTCTCGGACAAGAAAACCCTAGTCACCTCTCTTTTATTTCTCTATCTCTCTGGCGATCTCTCTTCCCCGCCATCGCTTTCTCTCTCTTCGCTGTCCAAGCCACCGAAAGTCGCCACCGTAAACAACCACCGAGCCTGAGTCCTCAGATCTTAGTTGTTCTCGTGTTCCTTGTTCCAAATCTTTTCAGATCTAATCTTAAGTGAAGTGTTTTGAACTCAGATCTCTTCTCATATTCGCATATCCTGTTGAATGAAAAATTATGATTAGCTAGCTTGATTGTTGTTAGGTCATTAGATCATAATTGATGTTAGATGCATAGAACATGTTGCATAAGAAGACTCATACTGCTAAAAGACCCTAATGGATTGCTTGTGTTGATGTGGATGATTGAATAATTAATATGATTGCTTGATCTGATTGTTTGATATGAGTGCTTGGTGAAAGCTAGGGTGATTAGAACGAATTAAATGTTGGTTAATAGATGACCTGTTAATCGGACTGATTAGATGAATGATAAGAATGTGTGTTATGTGTAGGGATGTTAAAATGGGCTGGAAGCCCGCGGGCTTAAACGGGCTTAGTATAAACGGGCGGACCCATGACCTTTTTATTAGCATATAAAAATAAACGGGTTTACACGGGTCCGCCCGTTTAGGCCCATCTCGTTAGTGGGCATACCCGTTAAATAAACGGGTACCCGTTTATGCCCGTTTATGATTTTTTTTAAAATATATTTAAATAGAATTTAAAAAATTATATAATTTTTTTTAAACAAAATAGTTATATTATATATAGTTTGTGTTTTTTTTTCAGAAAAAAAATTATGTTATAATTGTGTTTAAAATCTAGTAGAATTTGTTGATATTTTATGATATTATGAATGATTAATACTTAATCAAAAGTAAAGTATTTTTATCTTTTTTCAAATTTTGATTTATTTTGAATTTCTATTTTTGATTTATTTTAAATTTCTATTTATTATAAAGTTTTGAAATCAAATAAAAAGCTATTAAAAATTATATTAAAATATGCAAAAGATTATTGACAAAAATAGAATTCACAAAAAAAAAATTATAAACGGGCCTAAACGGGCTATACGGACAATTTTAAATTAAACGGGTCTAAATGGGTACGGGTTATAAACGAGTTTAAATTTACAGGGTCGAAATGGGCAGGGTCTAAATGGGCAGGGCCTAAACGGGCTTGGGTAACCCATTTTAACATCCCTAGTTATGTGATGTTTATGGAATTGAGTGTGACACCGAAAACGAATTGCGTCTAGTAATGAACGAAAGAATGTGTCTAAGAAAAGGAAATGTAATGCAAGCAACCGGTAATGGTGGGTAGACATGAGAGAGAGTTAAACATATTTCACTGCCTCCTCTTGTAACTCTGCCTCATTGCCAAACTCAAGTCGTCACCAACGTGGCAATGTCCTCACCTTCACCTGAGGATGATGAAGACTGTGTTGTCTCTGTCAAGTTCTTGGGACCTCAACTAAGCTTGTGCAGACCCAATAAATTTGAGTGGACCAACATCAAAATCGAAAACCCTTGCTACTTTTCCTCCTTGTCATGTATTCCAAGAAATACAACATGTTCCGCATGCCTGGATTTAGAGGCCACCTCATCAGATCGTGGGATCTCGACAACCATAGCAAGAACCCCAAGTTGCAGATTAGGCCCGGGCGTTTTTACCCCAACCCGAAATATCTACCTAAACTCGAACCGGAGAAACCGAAACCGTATCCAAACTATTTTACAAAAATATCCGAACGGAACTTATGAGCTTAGCACTTTGGGGTTTGGTTATAACCCGAACCGAACCAAAATCCGAAGTAGGATCCGAAGATATCCGAAATTAGTTAAATATGTTAATATTTTATATATGTTAAGGTGATTTAGATATTTTAGGGTATTTAAAATATTTTTATAATTTGTTTTATTTGTTATTTTGAATCCTTTTTAGTTAATTAAGATAGTTTAATTAATTTTTAATTAGATTTGTGAATAATTTATACATTTTGAATTATTTTTTGTCAATTTTTTGAAGTTTCAAAAATATTTTTTGGACGATTTTAAACATTGGTTACAATCCGACCCGAACCGAACCCGGAATGAACCAAACCGAACCTGACCGGTTAATTAGTAAAAACCAAATGGGACTTATGAGCATAATACCGAAAATCCAAAAATCCGAATCGACCGAACCGAAACCGACGGGCCCCCCCGAACGCCCATGCCTATTGCAGATGCCGGAGTTTAAGAAACTACCCCAAGATGAGCAAGCCTAAAAGAGACCTACTAGATTCGAAGCTCTTCTTCTTTCAGAAACCTATCTGTGAAAGATCTTCTCCTATACGGCTTCATATCTTCTTGCTTGCCACAGACTCCTCCTTGTGTCATCATGTACGTTGATCCCTGTGGAGATGATCTCGGAAAACTCGTGATTAGGAAGGCTGGTGACATCACTCCTCTGGAAAAGAAGTTTCCCACAAACGAAATGGGAACGATAGGATCATCCAATGGATGGCTAACTACTTTTAATGACGGCGTGATGGGTTTCCAAGACATTGATTTAAACCCAAAACGTATATCTCTGCCTCCTCTTGTGACTCTTCCTCATTGCCAAACCCAAATCGTCACCAACGTCGCAATGTCCTCATCTTCTTCTCCCGAGGAAGACCATTGACGGTACTGCGAGGGTAAAGACAGAAGCTGTAATGGTGTTCAAGCTACATGACAAAGTCTGAACCTTTCTGCCTACCAGCTAGCTCCTTTCCCCGACATGTATCCTAACCACGTCATAATCTTGGATGTCAATGTTCAATCTTGCTGACCAGAAGTGGAATGGTTAACAGTCAAGAGTCCCTCCTTGGTATAATACTCCACTAGTAGTTTGAAATTTGAGTCTGTCTTTTTCTTTTAACATCAAATCTTTTTTTTTTCATATTCCCTAAGAGATTGATATGCATATTATCTTTGAAATATCATATCTTCTCCGTGCAATCACATTTGATATTAAAAAAAAAATGAATCTGATCACATAAAGTAACTTGTTCCAATGAGATCTACATATTAGGCCCGTTTTGAACTGATCCAAATTCAACATTTTGTCAGTGGACTGGGCCGATTTACTAGCCATCTATTTAACCGTTTAAGAAAATCCAGGAAGGGGCATCAATTAAGTAATTACACAAGTATACTGCCGATACACTTGTCACCTGTAAATACAATTCTTGGGAAATTGTTCGGGTATACGAAATATCTTATAATAACTGTTGCATACAATCTTTCATTCTCATCCTAATTCCATATATCAGAAATTTTAAAATTTATTTTTCCCCAATCTAAAAACTGAAACTTGTATCTCTATAATATATTAATTATGAACTAAAATCCACACAATTTGATTTACATCAGTTTACTACTCAAAAAATTGATACATAATCAGTGACTAACTTCATTGAATTGATACAATCTAATTTTTAAAATTTACCAAAATTTGATACAGACGTTGAATTGAGTTTGTATTTAGATCTCATATGTTGGATCGGATTTTAAATTCGGTCCAAAATATACTAATTTGGTGTCAGTTTATCTTTAAACCATTAAAACTAAACCAAGTTTTTATTTATGGGGATATGAGTTTCGGCCTTTTCAATAGAGAAAATAAATTTAAATACTTTCAATATATGAAATTAGGACGATCGTGTTCAACTACTAATATATGATAGTTCTAATATAAAATAGGTGTTGCTCAAATTTGTCATTAAAGAAGATTTCAAAAGTCACCACTGTCGTATCAAATATAATTTTATATATATTTTTAGTGGGAAAGTTTTTGTTTTTTCTTCTACACATTGCTTTGCGCTTGTGTAAAATTAAACCATATCTTATGCTACAATCACTAAAAAGGAAGGACTTCGTGCAAAAATAAATAAGAATAGAAGGTAATCACACGTTTTGGTGTCAATAGTAAACGAATGCTTGTTTTGGGATAGTCATATTAAAATACTTTGTTTTATTACGCATCAAAGAGACACGAGAACGTGTTAGATTGTGACTTGCCTGAAATATCTGGCTTTGCCGTGTCTAGTCTAGCATGTTCGAATCATGTGGCATTCTAGTTCACAACTTGTGATGGGTCAATTGATATAGTTTACATATTAACAAACCATCAAATTAATAAAAAGTGACAAGTTCTAGTTTTTTGGGACAAAGTAAGTTAAGTTTATTGATGATGAAGGCTTGGTATTTATACCAAGAGAAGTGCAACTAGAACAGGAAATTATAAGGTCAAAGATAAATAGGAAAAAAGAATAATGAAACCTATCTAAAAACTAATTAAGACTTATGCGTATGATTCCTATACGATCTATGAATCATACTCCAATACCCCCCCTTTTAAGTTGGAGCGTGAATGTTATTGATGCCAACTTAAGAAGAAATGCCTCAAATTCCATACGTCCCAGAGCTTTAGTGAAAGTGTCGGCGATTTGATCAATGAGTAGAGATGTGAGTTATTGTTATGATTCCTTTAGCAATCTCATCTCGTACAAACTGACATATAATTCCCATATGCTTTATTCTCTCATTTAAAACCGGATTAACGCTTATGTGTAGAGCTGATTTGTTTTCGCAACAAATCACCATTGAACCACTATGGTCGATCCCCAGCTCGCGTAGAAGTTCTTTTATCTAGATAAGTTCTTTGGTTATTGCTTTCATAGCACGGAACTCGGCTTCTGTTGACGAGAGCGAGACTACATCTTGTTTCTTGGTTTTCCATGTGATAGGAGATGTCCCAAACTGAAAACTCCAACCGAAAAGAGAACGTCGGGAAGTAGGGCATGCACCCCAATCCACATCACACCAACCAGTAATGGAAAACGTAGTGTTGGCCCTCGAAAGAACACCTTCTCCGACTGTCCCTTTCAAGTAGCGTACATTTTTTAAAGCAGCAAGCCAATGATCCTCTCTTGGTTGTTGCATGAATTGTGAAAGAATGTGTACTGAGTATGCAAGATCAGGCCAAGTTGCAAGTAGATAGATAAGACGTCCAATGAGACGCCGATATCGTTCTGGATCAGCTAGAAAAACTCCCTCAACACGTCCTAGTTGATGATTCTGATCCATAGGTGTTACCACCAAGCAAGCCACATTCCGTGATGATTTCCAATGTATATTTGCGCTGACAGAGATAGATACCTTCTGGACTCCTTGCTACTTCCAAACCAAGAAAGTATTTGAGGGATCCAAGGTCCTTCATATGAAAACATGTTGAGAGATATGTTTTGAATGAGTTAATTGATGAGTTTGAATCGCCTGATATGATGAGGTCGTCGTCATAAACAAGAATCCGAAGTGTGGCATCGTTCTTTGAATACACGAACAAGGAGTAGTCGGAGTGTGTTTGTGAAAAAAGTGTTTGCAATAAGAGACTCCACAAGCTTTGCAAACCAGCATCGTGGGGCTTATTTCAATCCATAAAGTGATTTTCGTAGCCGACAAACCCTTGTATCGTTAGGATTAGAGAACCCAAGAGGTACTTTGATATATACTTTTCTTGAAGGTCTCCATGAAGGAAAGAGCTATGAACATCCATCTGGTGAATCTCATGTTTTCTCTTTGCAGAAATATAAAGAAAAACATGGATTGTTGTCATCTTGGCGACGGGAGAGAATGTTTCAGTGTAATCTAGTCCCTCTTTTTGGTTGTTACCTAGTAAGACCAGTCAAGATTTATAGCGTCCGATTGTTCCATCAGATAGAAGTTTCATCGTATACACCCACTTAGTTTCGAGAGCCTTTTTGTTAGGTGGTAATTCTTTGAGGTCCCATGTATCTTGTCTTTCAAGAGCATCAATCTCAGATTTCATTGATTCTCGCCACACTATATTTCATTGCCTCTCGAAAGTTTTTCGGCTCAACATTAGTGGTCAAGGCAATGAGATAGCTGCAATGCTTAGAATACATACAATCATATGAGAGATAATCAGATAACGGAAACAACGAACCTGAGGATAGTTGAGGCGTGGAAGACGGGTGGGAGGAAGTGAGAGTAAGGATTGTAGTAACCGTATTAATAACAAAGTCATGATATTTGGGAGGTGGAGCTCGTATTTTGTGACAACGACCCAATGGTTCTTATTCAGGTTCGACTGGTTCTTGTGTTTCTTCGATAGGTTCTGTTTCAGAAGGTGTCGGAGTAGGGGTTGTTCTTCTGAAGTGTCGATAATGACTGGTTGTTTAGAAAGATCATTATCGTCGACTGTTATATTCGATGGGAGCATAGATGCTGGCGTAAACTCATCTATAGACTCGGAAGAAGAACTTTCCAGATATGAAAAAATGTTTTCTTGGAACGTGACATCTCTCGAAGAGGATACACTTCTTGCTCTAAATAATTTCCAGCCTTTAGTGCCTGATGGATATCTGAAGAGGATACACTTACGACTACATGATGCAAATTTGTCACCTTTCATATTCTTGTTATGGGCATATGCTAGACATCCTAACACACAAAGATGCGACATTGATGGTGGCTTCCCATGAAGAATTTCAAATGGTGTTTTATGATTGAGAAAAGGTGATGGTGTGCGATTGATTAGATGAGCGGCGGTTAAAACACATTCACCCCATAGTTCAATCGGTAGGTTTGCTTGGAAACGTAAGGCACACGCAAGATTAAGTATATGTCGATGCGTACGCTCGGTGCGTCCATTCTATTGTGGTTTATGAACACATGAAGTTTCATGAATAACTCTCTGCTCCTTGAAAAATCGTGTAAGGCATAAGAACTATGTCCCATTATCGCTACGAAACGTCTTGACTTTCTTCGAGAATTGTCTCTCTACCAAAGCCAAAAAAAAATCCTTTAGTTGTTTTGAACCATCGTTTTATCCAGACCGCTCTGGAATGATTATCAATGATCATTAAAAAATAGCGAGAGCCACAAAGTACAGTAGATCGCAATGAATCAAATCAAAAATCTCTTTTGCATTATGAAAACTATCTGGAAAAATCTAACGAGTTTGTTTTGCTTGTAAATAAATATCACAATTTTTAATAAGATGTTCATCGTGGTCATATGATGAACTTTTCAAAGTAGGAATCATTACCATAATGCGAGGAGACGAATGTCCAAGACGTCGATGCCACAAAACTGAATCTTCAAGAACAGTAGTCTGCAGTGATGTCAATGACTCAATTCCTCGAAAATGGTACAATCCATCTGTAACACCCGTCTCCTCCTCTCTCGAGAACGGCGTGTTACTTACGTAAAATCTCGAATTAAACTGATTTATAAAAATATCAAATAACATATATTAAAATATTTAATAAAATAAAAGCGGGATAAATCAATTTTAAATTTAGAAACAAAAATAAAATATACACAAGATAAATCATTTTTTTAACATTAATAACCAGAATAATTTATATCGAAAATTCGTATAAAACCGAATGAAAACCGTTATAAAATACGACGATCCCCAAGACACCAAACCGTCCAGATATCCGACTACTCGTCATGCTCACCTGAAAGGGGAAGAAAGAGGGGTGACCCAACATGGGAGTCACTCAGTGAGGTATGGGATGCTAGACACGCAAACCACAGACTAAGTAAATAGAACTCCCACTATGGAAGTTTAGCTCTAACACGAACAAACACAATGCCTAGAGCATCACACAAAACAAACAATGCGATGATAACATACCGCTAGTCCATACACCCCGCATTTCCTCATAAGGATATACATACTTTGCGTCGCTAGAACAGTATGTCTCTGTACCCCCACCCATAACCAATCTGCGTCAGATGCAAACGTCTCTGCACCACGCACCACACAACAATCTGCGTCGATAGTCCGAACGTCTCCGAAACCCCGCCCACCACATCTGCGTCGATAGTCCGAACGTCTCCGAACCCCCGCCCACCACATCTGCGTCGATAGCCCAGGCATCCTTTGAACCCCCGCACACCTCACATAGTCCCTACCGAATATCTATATATATTATATTTATATATCATCAATTAACATCACACAATCCAATCAAAGTTGAATCCTATAGACCCCTAATTTCGGTTTACACTGAATTAACTAACTATCAATCATGACTCAAATAGACTCAATTCAAACAGACGGATCATGATTCGAAATCTAAACTACGATAGGAAGAATTCTACACCAGTACGGGATTAACGGAATAGACCCTCACCTTAGCCATGATCGGAGATGGATGGATAAGAGCTCGGGAATGTTTCATCCAACAAAACATGAATTAAGGATAATCACTTAAAAGATTGCTTCCTATGCTTCTCACCATCATCACGTCTCGGCTTCTCAACATAATCACGTGAGGAGCATAACAAATTTGTGCATGAATATAGACACAAAACCATGACATAAGTTAATGGTTGACAACAAAGGTGGCAAAACGATCAATCAAATGGAAGAGAGGAACCTTGGTGCGCAAGAAAGAGGTAAATCTTACCCTAGACCTCACGCTTCTCTTTGGTTAACCACACGACATACTGTCCGACGACACGACAACGTCTCCGGTGACATGAGGTGCACCATCGGTGGGTTACATTGATGGTCGTGTGGATCGGTGACGGTGGCGGTGAGACGGTGTCGGTGGTGATCGGTGAAGAACAAGCCTCCGGCGGTGGCTAGCGATGTGATTGGTGACATTGATGGTTTTCCTCCTTTGATTGCCATCAAAGCCGAAAGATGGAGAGATGGGGATTGATCGTGAAGGAATAGAGAAGATGTTGATGGTGGAGACGATAGAACATGTCATGGCTGCGTCGAACAATGACAGCTTACGTCTTTAGGTTTTAGGAGAAAGAGACACAACAACTTTATATATTAGCACACCTGGTTTTACTAAACCACAAGGACAATGGGTTGGGTTTGGTATAATAATTAAATTATCAAACCAGTTTATTTCAATGCAATGAAATAAAAATTAAACTAGCTTTAAGATCGGGTCGTTACACCATCTCTCTTTCTTTCACCCGCTCCAATCAACATCCTCGAGGTACGGTCCTGTAATATCATAAGTTTATCAGTAACTTATCCAACCAAGAAATTATTTGTAACAAGTTGTCCAAAAGATATCAGATTTGTATGAAATCCCGCCACATAATACACATTCCGAATGTATAAATTGAACGTAAACTTGATGGTTCCTTGCTTAGATGCCATTGCTCCAGAACAAAGGGGTAAGAAGACTGGTATGTTTGCTATATCTCGGATATTCTCCACTGTTTCAAGACACCCTGTCATATAGTGTATTGCGACGGTATCCAAGATCTAAATGCACTCGTCTATCTTACCCTTTAGATGTTTATCGTTTGTTGACCCTTTGTTGAATAAATTTTGGACAATATTCCATTATTCATCTGTTATTCCAGTAAGTCCCAATCGGTCTGCGTCGGTGATTATGACGTTTGCCTAAAGTTTCGAGCTGGTTGGTTTTGCTATTGTTGTCGTGTTAGCTCGAGGTGTTGTAGCTTTCACTTGATCATTAGATTTAGTCGATATATTGAGATTTGAAACTCTGTTTCGTGGTCTGTCCTCCCACCATTCAGGATAGCCAATAATAATAAAGAAACATGAGGCTTCATGTCCAGATCGTCCACAAGCCGTGCATTGCCTCGATGGATCTTTATTTCCTGGTCGAGAAATATCTTTGGTGAATATTGTATTCTGTTTTGAGAAGTTGGTTGAGGTCCGAGCTTGTGACGCAAAACCCATGATAGGTGTATCATGAGTCACAGTTGAACGAATGATCTCGTTTTGTGAAACCGTTTGGTAGACACTATCGAGATTAGGGAGAGGATATATCGCATAGATTTGAAACCAAATTACCCCGTGAGTAGCTTCGTCTAGACCGGACAAGAAATAATGAACCCGTAGAGTTTCTGCCTCTTGTTCCTTTGTTGTATTTAAATCACATTCACACTTACCACAACTGCACTGTTTATAGCTCATACACTCGGCGATACCGTCCCATATCTTGGTTAGACGGCCAAAGTACTCGTCGATCGAATACATTCTGTTTGCAGTTTGATAAGGCATTGCATAATTGCTGAAGGCGTGCTCCGCTTTTTAAAGAGTAACGTTTTCTGATCATATCCCATAGTTCTTTTGCGTTTTCTCAGGTTGAAATAGATGATTTTCTATTTAGTTCGATTGTCTGTTTTATCCACCCTACAATGAGATGATTGTTTGCAATTCAATCTTCAAGGTAAGATGAATCGGCTTCCGGTTTTGGAAGACTGCTGTCGAGAAATCCAAACTTCTTTCGCGAGCTTATAGCCATACGAAAGTTAATGGCCCATTCATCATAGTTTAATTCGTTAAGGAGTTTGTGAGATCATACTCCAATAAAAAGAAAAAACAGGTTTTATAATTTCTATATGGATATCATATAATTGACAACTAGATTTTGACTCGCGCTTTCAAAGCACGGATTTGTTTTTGGATAAAAATGTTAGTTCATATTTTTTTTAATTTTGATATGCAAATCTATGTTAAAAGTAGATTTATTGTGTTTTCATATCAAATTCGGACCCCGCGGATGAACTGTAAATCAAGTGATCTTTATATATACAGTTCAAATTTAATGAAAAAAATGTTAATTAAAATTCTAATAAAATCTGAAAAAAAAATCTAAACAATTATCATTAACATGTGAACTAATCCTGGTTGACCCATTAAAACTCCAAAGAAATTGATAATATTTCTAAAATTAAATTTTTATATACTTTTAAATTGTACATAAAATTGAAAAAAAAACTATTAGATTTGTAGTTTTTTTGTACTTTGATGATTTTTTTACTATTCGAAAAATGAAAACTTATAATAGAGTAGAAAACAAATTATTTATATGATAGTATTAGTATTAGTTTTTTTTTGTTATTTCTAATGTCGAATCATATTATTTATTACTATTTTGAATATATAAATTTAAACCATTAGGGAAAAATTTGTTAACAACCTATTTGCCGGTTTTGGAAGACTGCCGTCGAGAAATCCAAACTTCTTTCGTGAACTTATAGCCATACGAAATTTAATGACCCATTCATCATAGTTTAATCTGTTGAGGAGTAGTTGTGAGATCACAGCTCCTCGATTATCATTAGATGATAGGTCATAGGGTGAATTTTTTTTGTATTTGAGATCGCCTACCTGAGTGATTGACATCGTTATTCGTCTTCAAATCATGAATTAGGAATCGTTTGTGATAATGTGTGTTTTGTAAGATCAACACGAAAGTAGAATGAATTTTTGCTGATTAGTTTTGTTCTTGCTATGATACCATGACAAGTTTTAGTTTGGGATCAAAATAAGTTAAGTTTATTGATGATGAAGCTTGGTATTTACACCAAGAGAAGTGCAACCAGAATAGGAAACTTACCATTAGATTTGTAGTTTTTTATACTTTGATGATTTTTTACTATTTTAAAAATGAAAACTTATAATATAGAAAGACAAAAATTTATTTATATGACAATATTACTTTATTTTTTTATTTATATTGTTTGAGAATAAGTTTAAAGATGTCGGATCTTATAAGAAATATTTCAACATATTATTTGTTACTATTTTCAATATATAAATTTAAATCATTAGAAAAAATTAAGATATGTTAACAACTTATTTAAAAAGAAAATGTTTGATTAAATAAGCTAAGTTCTGGAAACATTAATGTTTGTTTCTCTAAAATAATATCATCTTATTATGAAAATCATTAATAATCGCCGCATTTAAATTCTTATCATAAATAAGGAGATAATTTAAGGTAGTTTTGTTATAGATATAAATGCATTAGGATCATATAAGAAATATTTCAACATATTATTTGTTACTATTTTGAATATATAAATTTAAATCATAAGGGAAAATTAAAATATGTTAACAGCTTATTTAAAACAATCTGTTTGGTTAAATAAGCTAAGTTCTTGAAACATTAATATTTGTTCCTTTAAAATAATATCACTTTATTATAAAAATCATTAATAATCATCCATTTAAATTCTTATCATAAATAAGGAGATAATTTATGATAGTTTTGTTATAGATATAAATACATTAGATTTAAAGATAATATTATAAGGAGAATTAATTATATTATATAATTTTTTTAATTTTTTTACCTAAAAGTAATTAGATCTAAATTTGTGTTTATATTTTAATAATATTGATACCTCAATGTCTAATTACTTAACTTTTAACATGTACTAGTCTTTGACCCGCGCGCCCGCGCGGGTGTTATTTTTATAAATGTCAAATATTTTAAGCAATTTGTTTGATATAACTGTGCATATGAATGAAACTTAATATTTGATATCCGTTAGTCGATCTAGGATCCCATCCGCTTCAAAAAACGGATATTCGGGGATCCTGATAGTGATTTTACGGATTCGACTGATCCAAGTACGAATTCAGATAGTAAAATTTAGGTCTGGATATCCAGATCTGGATATTAAATATTTAAAATTGAATTATAGTTATCTATGTATATTATATATACTTTTATATAAAATAACTAAAATTTAATTTTAAATTTGAATGCTTTTAAAGTTTTTTAAAATAATAATTATCCTAACCCCGAATATCGAGATCTGGATAACAATTTTACGAATCTGACGAATGCATATCTGAATCCGTATATCCTAAAATACCTCAGAAATTTGATCCGTCCTAGACATAACTGTGTATATGTATTATACGGTGATTAAAAATTTTAAATTTATAAATTACATAAATTATTCTTATTAGATATATAACGTACAAATGAATAATACATTGTATTTGTTTATATATAACCATTTATAATAAATATTAGTATGTATTTTAGTTACTAAATTGTTATGGAAAGTTACATGATTTTGTTATTGTAAATGAATAAGTTCAGATTATATAAAAAATTATTGACATTATTAACTTTTTTATAGTTCAAATATAGTTGGTTAGCTTATATGAATATGAATAAAAAATAAAACTAATTTAATTATATATATGTATAAACACATATACATTTTTTATGAAATCTTCAATTTCAATGAAAAATGTTGTTGATGGGCTTAGCCCAAATTTATTTTTTCTTGTTAATAATTAATGTTTAGATGTTTGGATACAAGGATAGTCTCAATGGCAATCTATTGTAATTATTGAGGAAAACTAAGAGGTATTTCAAATTTGTACTTCAGTTTTAATAGTTTAGATGTAATGGGAAAGAAACCGAAGTGGTCGTCTCGTCGTGGTCACAGATTATGGTCGGTAAGGGCACTTCTGTAATTTCGGGTTACTAAATAATTTATCTTCTGTCTCCTCCATTAATGGCCAATCATACACATTCAATTATCATCTGGTGATTAAAAAAAAGAAAAAAATTAATTATCTGAGAAAAAAATCTCAAGCGTGAAGGCGACGCATTTTTTTTCAAAAAAAAGAAACTTCTTTTTCCGTAGATTTAAAAAAAATCTGCTCTTGAAGGAAAGGAGACATAGAGATTGCTTGATTGATGGAACTGGTCCCGTTCGATTCGGAGACGAAACCAACCATCCCGGCAAACCTCGCGTGGCAAGACATGTTCCGCTCCGCCTCATCGCGTAAACCTCAAGACCCTTCTTCTCCGCCGCGAAACCCTTCCGCCGTCGATGGAGGAGATTCCGGGAAAACCCCATCGCTATCCTCCGTCGATTCCCAAGCCCGTCTCGCCATCTACATAGCCATGGCTCACGCCGGTCTCGCCTTCGCCATCTTCGTCCTCTATTTCGTCGGGAAGCTGTTGCAGGAGTATCTTCGTCCGATTCAGTGGGCGATCCTCTGTTCGATTCCCTTGCGAGGTATCCAAGAAACCCTAGTTGATTTCTGGAGCGAGCCCTTGAAGCTAGGGCTCACCGAAGTCATCCTCGCTGTTCCCGTTTGGGTGTTCAATGTCTTCATCGGATCGATTGTTGATATTAAAAACGTGTGCTTTAGGGTTTTTCTTAGGAGATCGAAACCTAAGAGGAATAATAGGAAGAGGACCGGTGGGTTCTCGAGGTTGGTTAAATGGTTAGTCTCCTTTGGTGTGTTTGTCATTGCTTATGAGAGGATTGGTGCTATTGGGTCTCTTGTGATTCTCTCGTTAGGGTTTCTGTTTAGTTCCAAGAATGTGGACTCTACTTTGTCTGCTGTGTCTTCCCTGAGGAGTAATAGCTTTAGGAGAAGTCATTTCACTGCTTACTTCACTAGAGGGATCATGACGAGGTTGAATACAATCGTTGCTATTGGTTTGATTGTGTTGATGATTCTTGGTTCCTTGACTGGTGTCATTTTCTTCTCTTATAAGATCGGTGTTGAAGGGAAAGACGCTGTTTATTCTTTGAAGTCTCATGTGGAAGAGAGTAATTACGCTGAGAAGATTGGGATCAAGCAGTGGATGGATGAGAACGATGTTCCAGGGATGGTTGATATGTACTCAACGAAGTTCTACGAGACGGTTTCTGAGCAGATTGATAGTTTGGCAATGCAGTATAACATGACGGAGTTGGTCACAGGGATTAAGCATTTCGTGATTGGGCATCCTCAGAACACGTCAGCGCCTTCCACTGCGCTTATTACTCCGTCCCCTTACACTGAAAAGCTCATGAGTTTGAGGACTCGGGTTAAGAACCGTGAATGGAGTCAGATATACTCGGAGGTTGATGTGATTTTCAGGGAGCTTATAATCACTAGAGAGGATTTAGTGGAGAAGGCTAAAGGCTTTGCTGTTAAAGGAATGGATGTATCGCAACGGGTCTTCTCAAGCAGTGCATCTGTTGTTGGAAGCGGTGCTAAGTTCGTTTTCTCTATAGGAAACTTGATCATATCAGGAGCAGCAGAGTTTTTCAACTTTGTCTCTCAGCTAATGGTTTTCATTTGGGTTCTGTACATTCTTATCACATCAGAATCAGGTGGTGTGACTGAGCAAGTCATGAACATGCTTCCCATCAACGCAGCTGCTAGAGTGAGATGTGTTGAAGTCCTAGACTTGGCTATCTCTGGTGTTCTTTTAGCTACAGCGGAGATCGCATTCTTCCAAGGATGTCTCACTTGGCTATTGTTCAGACTATACAACATACATTTCCTTTACATGTCGACGGTTCTCGCATTCATCAGCGCTCTGTTACCGATTTTCCCTTACTGGGTTGCGACAATCCCAGCGGCATTGCAGCTCGTGCTAGAAGGAAGATACATTGTTGCAGTGACTTTGTCCGTGACTCATCTTGTGTTGATGGAGTATGGTGCTTCAGAGATTCAAGATGACATTCCAGGGTCTAATGCTTACCTTACTGGACTAAGTATTATTGGTGGAGTGACTCTGTTTCCTTCTGCTCTCGAGGTAACAAAATAAAGATTGAATCTTCGGATCATTCTTGTTGGTGGATTTGTAATGTTTTTTGTTGCTGTTGTTGTAGGGAGCGATAATGGGACCGCTGATAACGACGGTGGTGATTGCATTGAAGGATCTGTATGTAGAGTTTGTCTTGAATGATCCGAAGAAGACTGATTAGCTTGTATTGGTTTCTCAGTAGGGAGCTTCAAGTGCTTCTGCCATTGCCGCTTTGTATTTGAGAGAAGAATCATGTAGATCAGTAGAGAGAAAGAGAGGAGAGTATATTGTTGATTGTTTGAGACTTGTTGCTTTGGAATGTAATTTATACTGTGTAGCAGTAGTATGTTGTTGTCTCTGTTGTATTCTATGAGATCTGATTCTTTGGGGGTAACCGTGTAAAAGTTTTTGGTTAATACTATTTGAGTCTATTACCATATGAGTCACTTTTTGTCTTTTCTTTACATACAAGACCACTTCTTACTTGCAAGGTACAATATCTTGGATCGATGCACTTACATGACAAAAATGCCCTTTCTTCTACCGAACAAATTATATTTTTAGTTTAGTTATTAGTTGTAGTCTGTGGTGGTTTGTTTAGTCAACGACTTAATTTTCAACAGCCATTTTTTTTCTGAAGTTGTTTGAGTTTATTATTTTGCTTTTAAAATAAAGATTTTGGTTATGTTATAGACGTGGACACCAACGTATCCACATATGAAAATGAAATTTCTTAAAATTTGTGAATTTCTTAAATTTCGAGATAGCACGTAAAATTATTATTTTTGTTTCGAAGTGGTTTGTAATTAATATTTTGATTTTGAACAAAAGTTTTGGTTATACTGTAAATATATATGCCAACGTATCCACTGATAAAAATGGAGGTTTTTAAAAATTGTGGATGCTCTTATGGATATATATTTCATGAACACATCTGGTTAAGATATAAATTATGAACGTAATAATTGTGGACGCAGAAATATGGACAACGGTAAAAGTTTAAAAGGTTCAGCAAAACATGAGAAAAAAGATCTACACTTTATAAAAAAATTAAGCCTTAACCATGTATGCCAGTGTCAAGAAGTTGAACCAGCAACCCAAAATCAATAGAAGCCACAAGCCAGCAACAACCTACCAAATCAAAATGTCATATTGTCGTCAAAGATCATTAAGATGGACTTATGGAAATCTTTCGTGTCGACCTGACAGAGAATCAACCATTAACAATCAAGAAGAGACAAACATTAAAGCTGATTCATGATTAACTTACTTGTTGATGAACATGGTGGCATTAGACCAGACAATCACAACATGGCAGAACTGATGGTACTTCATCAACTCAAAGAAAACCAAAGCTGCTGTAGCCCCACCAAGTACACCACCAGACATCTTATTGCTCTTCCACATGAATATATCAGTCGCTGCAAATAGGAATAGAATCAAACATGGTTGCTCGAGCTTTCCTTCTACAACTGAATAGGCGAAGAAGAAGGCTACCACGATCTTGAGCACAGTAACCAAAACACAGCAATGAGAGCAGAGAACGATGACACATGAGACGACACGGATGGTGCTTGCCGGTGGCTTGGAGCTTTGATCCAGGAGACGACGTGGATGGTGCTTGTGCACAGTTTTCCAAAACTGTAGTGAGCACAAACCTCTTTTAGACACAAAACACTCAGTAACTCAAACGTATCATACTCTTTATCTATTGATAAGATCCAAGTGATCTCAGAAGCCTTTTTTAACTCAAACATCATGATCTATCAACTGATCAGAGAATGAAATTTAAACAGAGACCAAACCAGATTCAAGAAAGATCAAAACTCTAACCAGAGACCAAACCAGATTTTTAGAAAGATCAAACCTTTAGAATCCAATCCAGATCTTGGTTTCTAACATGCGGCTTTCAGTCCCCATAACACAATCTCTTGAGGTAATCAACTCTTGGAAAAAACTCAACCTCTCGCTCCAACATCTCTTTGACTCTATCTTCTCTCAACGATGATGGTGGAGAACCCATCATCGGAATTGATTTGTTGCCATCAAAGAAACCAAAGTCATCAAGATGGGAGGTTTCTAATGAGTTTGTGTCTTCGATTTTCATGGCAGGAAAAAGAGGTATATGGAAGATGGGGAAGAGGGTGAGTATGTTTTAGGTTTTGATTTCTTTGAATAAGAATTAGGAACATGAATCTTTCGAGAACATAGGAGATTTAGGCGAATTAGGTTAACAAAGTGAGAATTGGTAAAGTGAGATAGAGTTAGGAGATAACTGATAAAAAAGATAGAGTTACGAGAGAGAGGATAGTTTTAGGAAAATTGTGTTAAAGGGCATAATAGTCAAACAACATCATAAAAGTGTGCCTCATGTGAAAAGTGACTCCACATGTAATTGAGAAGTCATAAAGTGATTCTACATGTAAATATTTCATTCTATTTTGTGTTATCTTGAATCGAGCATCTTTGTATTTTGAAAGTGCACCAATGTGTCAAAACATATTAGGTTTACTTTTACACGTTCAAGAGGCCAGAAAGCCAAATGAAACCTGGAAATAACTTTTACTTTTAACTAATATTTACAATGAATATCATTGATATTATTCATGTAATCAAATATCTAAACATTAATTCTTAAAAAAAAAAATTCTCAGTTAAGCATATTAACAATCTTTGTCATTCGAATTGAAAACTTCATTAAAATGTATATGTATTTTTCAAAATTTTATAATAAAAACAAAATTATACATATATATAGCATTAAATTAGTTTTATTTTTTATTCATATTCATATAAGCTACCCACTATATTGGAACTATAAAAAAGATAATAATGTTAATAATTTTCGATTATAATTTGAACTTATTCATTTACAATAACAAAATCATGTAACTTTCTATAACAATTTATTACTAAAATACATACTAATATTTATTATAAATGGTTATATATTCAAAGAAATACAATGTATTATTCATTTGTATGATATATATCTAATAAGAATAACTTATTTAATTTAAAAATTTAAAAAATTTAATCACCATATAATACATATACACAGCTAAGTCTAGGACAGATCGAATATCCAGGATATTTTAGGATATACGGATTCGGATATGCATTCGTTGGATTCAAAAGATTGTTATCCAGATCCGGATATTCGGGTTTAGGGTATTCGAACTAAAATCCGAATACATGCGAATATCCAAACCTGTTTTTTTAATTAAAAATAAATCAAAAACTAACTATTAACCATATATTTAGTCTATTTAAAATTATTATTTTAAAAAAACTTAAAAATCATTAAAATTAAAGTATATATAATATTGTAACGCTCTGACCCGCCCACGGCTAATGGGCCACCCACACCCGCTCTCTCGGCCCGTGGATCCCATCCCATCTGACGGTCGGTTGTTAATTTTTCAAGGCTCGAAATCATTGTTTATTGACCCTGCAATCACCACCCGACCTTTCCTTGTGCTTTGGCCTCACTTACACGGTATCGCGAATCACTTCCCGATAGGTCACACATCTTTTCACTAATCCAGCCCAAGCACGCTTAACTCTGGAATTCTAAACGGATGTGTGACGGAAAAGGTAAGTCAATTTTTGTGACATAGGTAGCCAAATCAATTCTCTTAAGCCTTTTCACATATCACAACTCGGGATGTTACAATTCACCCTCTCTCAAAGAACACAACGCCCTCGTTGCGCCCCACGGCAGGTCTCAAGACGCCTCTCAGGTCAGAACTGAGACGGCTAACCAGCTCTGATACCACTTGTAACGCTCCGACCCGCCCACGGTTAATGGGCCACCCACGCCTGCTCTCTCGGTCCGTGGGCCCCATCCCGTTCTAACGGTCGGTGCATTAATTTTCCAAGGCTCGAAATCATTGTTTATTGACCCTGCAATCACCACATGACCTTTTCCCGTGCTTTGTCCTCACTCACACGGTATCGTGAATCACTTCCCGATAGGTCACTCATCTTTTCACTATTCCAGCATAAGCACGCTTAACCCTGAAGTTCTAAACAGATGTGTGACGGAAAAGGTAAGTCAACTTTGGTGACATAGGTAGCCAAATCAATTCTCTTAAGTCTTTTCACATATCACAACTCGGGATGTTATAAATATACATAAATAACTATAATTAAATTTTAAATATTTAATGTTTGGATCCGAATATCCAAACCTAAAATTTTACTATCCGAATTTGTACATGGATCAGTCAAATCCGTAAAATCACTATCAGGATCTTTGAATATCCGTTTTTTGAATCGGATGGGATGTCGGATCAGATAACGAATATTGAATATTAAGTTTCAGTCATATATACAGTTATATCAAACAAATTGTTTAAAATATTTGATATTCATAAAAATAACACTCGCGCGGGTCAAAGGGTAATTCTTATTAACAAAATGATTTTTTTTCAAATGACTGAAATTTTGAATCCAAAATCCGTAAATCACTCTATATAACTCTTCAGACTTTTAGATCACCTCTAATGGGAAATTCTAGCTTCAAAGTTCTCAATATATATATATATATATATGTACATATATATTAATATTTAATTATTCATTATTAACTTTACAGAAATTTTAATCCAAAATATCTATAAAAAAATTTAGGTTGGATGTTTTGTAAAATTAAGAATCTTAAAATTAAATTTTAATATAAATATATAGATACACTATTCTAAAAGTTTATTCACTAAACCACCTCTTTTTTGGTCGGCCATACTAACAATTTGTAAAACCATATTTGTCAGGAAAAAAAAAGCAAATGAAACTATATTCTAATCCAAGATAGAAGACACGGTTAAGTGGAAGCGATGTCGGGGAGTATATAGCACAAAAAAAAGGCGAGTCAGAGCCGTGTCTCTAACTGGTAATGGGCTCTCAAGCTTACTAGCAAACCAGGTGTCAGTACTCATGTGATGCCACGTGTTAGGCTTTGATGTGCCCTGAATTTTCCTCTTCTCTTTCAAAAATAAATAATAATTGGTCAATCATCATGATATATACTCTCGTGTTAAGTAATCATGTTTCGTAAGTTATATTTCTCCATTGGTCCCCGAATTGTCGATGAGGCCGACATATATACAAAACAAGATTTATGGTCGACGTAAAAAAGATGAAGGAACACATGTTTTCAATTTTGAAATATTATGGAACATTAATTTAAATTAACAAGATTTATATGGTCGACGTAAAAAGATGAAGGAAAACATGGTTTCAATTTTGTAATATTTTGAAACATTAATTTAAATTATCCCTATTCTACGTGTAGATTGTTCAGTATATGTCAATATTAACTAGCAATTTTTAAATTAGTAAATGTAACAGGTCATTAAGATGGATCTGGAAACGTAATCTTTCTTTTCGTTGTTTTAATACTACTAGTTAACAAAAAATAAAATAGCTTTTTGTCTTTTAGGTAGAGATGAAATCTAAACTATTAAAACAGGAGTACAAATAGAAAATGACCCTGATTTTTTCTAAAAAATTACAATAGAATGCCACTGGCCTAGACATGGTCGTTTTAGTAATAATTAAAAAACCTTCTCGTCATTTAACCAAGCCCATTACGATTGACTTGCCCAATATTAACATGATTTCTCTCATACCAAACATAGCTCGCTTTACTAATCATTAGCCAACAAAAATTCAAATCTCTGCATAAATTAGTTTAAACTATTAATAAACCAAGATTCTAAAAATCAAGTGAAGATAAAATTTTATTATATATCATATTCCAATATCATCACTATCAAAGATTGGTTTTCATGTAATACACGAAATCCATACCAACCCTCATTTTATGTGTTTTAGATATAGTAACATCAAATTGTGAAAGTGGATGTCCAATCAATGTATCAGTTCTTAACTTTTAATAAACCAAATGTAAAATAAAATGCATCAAATATACAGATCCAATTTTATAATATACAAAAATTCATTACAACATTCTCAAGCCGATAGCGTTTGACATTATATTAAGAATGTTTGAAGTGTAATAATATACCGCACATAATCTTAATTAGCTCCACAAAATAATCCTAAATTCAAGCGCATTCCATCTAACTTAGCTAATTCATTAACGAAAAGGAAGTCAAACTTGAGGAAGACAATCTTTAAATGAAAAACCAGAATATTATTTCCTATGTATATATCACATAAATCGAAATTCAATTTGATATTTTCTTTGAAGTTCTATTTCCTTAAAAAGAAAATTCTTTGAAATATCCATTTATTAGGGCATAAATTGTTTGTAAGATACTCAAACAACTAATATTCTATGTATTAAACCACCTCATAATCGAATTTGTTAAGTTGTTAATAATCTAAATAACTAAAAAGGGAACTAACTCTATATAAAATACTTTTCAAAACATCATTATCGTCGGTTACTAATTATTCCAATATATGTATATTCCTTTTAATATTCCTGCATTTCACGCCAAACTAAATATTTAGTATAAATTTCCTTCTATATCTTCACACCCACATTAACAATACATATAGAATTCTTTTTTTTAAACACAATTATATATAGAATTCCTATAGCTTCATTTTTATTCATAGTCAGAAATTAACCAAAACGTGTTTAGCAAAACAAGTATTACTCTTAGAACTGGGCGTTTGGGTCCATCGAATTCGGTTCATACATATATTGAATCTTTGATATAGTGTTCATAAGTTTCATTCGGTTTTTACTAATTATCGGATCGGGTTTGGTGTGGTTCCTTCCGTGTTCGGTCGGATCAAATTGTAACCAATGTCTGAAATTGTTCAAAAAAAATTTTTTTAAAAAATTTTGAAAAACTAATAAAAACCTCAAGTTATATATTTTTCACAAATCTAATTAAAATTAGTTAAATTACTTACATTAACTAAAAATATTCAAAATAACAAATAAAATAAACTACAAAACAAATTTGGAATACTATAAAACATCTAAAATATCTTAACATATACAAAAAAAAATTAACTAATTTTAAATATTTATGGATTTCCTTTCGATTCGTATTATACCGTAAGAGTATTAATTTATGTTTGGAGTTCATATTTCATCTTTGACTAATATCATAATATTTTTAATATTAGTCTACTGTGTACATTACTTTGTATAATTATTTAAAATCTATAAGGTACCAAATAATTAAGTAATTAGTGGTTGTTACAAGTATTTTCAATTAATGTTTGAATTACTTTCATAAAATTGAATTAAATACCTAATTATTTATCATTGATCTTTTAAAATGTATTATATACATGTAAATAATGAACTAATTTCACTAACTTCCATGTTAGTTTAAAAAATATTTTTTTATATAAATATGTGA
Source organism: Moricandia moricandioides (assembly GCA_905132885.1). NCBI lineage: Eukaryota > Viridiplantae > Streptophyta > Magnoliopsida > Brassicales > Brassicaceae > Moricandia > Moricandia moricandioides. The sequence goes on from CAJHQQ010002082.1 coordinate 30,295, forward strand.
TTTAACGCATATTTGAGTATAATCTCTATTTGGAAAATTTACAAAAATATTTTTTTATAAAACTCGCTAAAACCATAAACTTTTGAAGACATTATATAATTGAAAAATTGTCAAATATTGGTAAGTGTTTAAAATTTATACATACACCAATAAAAAACAAATTTTACACAATATATCTTTTTTAAAAAAGCAATCCGCGCGGGTGCGCGGGTCAAAATCTAGTTTTGAAATTAAAATTGGTTTTTTTTATGTTGTCAGCGTCAACTATTCGTACTTACTATTTTAAGAAATATATACCATACATAGTAATACAGCTTATTCCCTATGTCCACTCTTCAAAGTTAAATTATGGTACGTGAATGGTGTTGATTACATTTTAAGAAATCAATATATTAAAATGATAGACCAACTATCCAAAAGACTAATGAGCATTTTATACCATTATCGTATGCTATGCATAACATATTTAAAATATAATTTTGTTTTGAGTACTGAGTAGTATACTTTAAACATATACACGTAGGCTGTAAACGGTAGGTATATATTGAAATTGGAGAGTGAAAACGGTATGTATTTTACTTGTATTTTTTGGAACTGGTGACCATTTAGGTCAAATAGTAAAAAAATTATGAAATTAATGGAATCCATTTCAAATAATTTTATTCTACAAATTTATAATTTTGTAACTTTATATTCTCTCTGTTCTACGAAGAATGTACTTTTCAATTTTTATTTATTTTAAAAATATTCTAATTTAGATTTTCAATACAATTTTATAGTTTTCATTCATTTACCTATATTAGTTAATAGAACTATTAATCTAATAATTTTTTGAATAATTATTTATTAAAATATGGTTATGTATCGGAACTGTAACTTTATTTTTAAAATATGTTAGAACTTCAAAACTACAACCTTTGGAATGGAAGGAGTATAGCACTAGACAAAATCACATTTAAGAAAATGATGTAGACTTGATGGATCTTTGAATTAGTACGTGCTAGTTGCAACGATATAGGAATGAGTCCTACATAAGACCATTTCCAGCATAATCTTTGTGAATAATATTCAATCTCAACACACATTTCACATAAAATTATTTGGAAGTTTACCAATAAGGAAACATACCAGAACATACAATTACTTGACCAAGGACCTCCGACATCTGCTGAACGTTCTAGAAGTTTTAATTCATATTATTACTTTTCTTCGCCACTGTTTATATAATACAACAATTTTTTAAAAAAAAATAATACAACAAAATAAAAATCAAGTATTGGGGGCAAACACAACGTGGAAAGAAAGAGAGAATGTTATGGGGTCCAGTACTTGGATGATAGAAACTCTTATGGTTGAAATTAGTTAGCCAACCATCCCCACTCCTTCCATTTCCTCCGGCCAGTTTTTTTTTTTCCGATTTTGTTATCAAAAATAGTATTTTTTCTTAATATTGTAATCTACCTAAAGAATGCGTGTGTATAACCAAAATAATTTTGTTTCCATTTTTTGGTTTATAGTCACACAACAAGAAAATAGTGGATTATCGATGCTTAATTATTCTTTTATCCTACTAGCTAATTAAGGAACAAGTATGGTCAATATCCTCCAAAAACTATGAAACAAAGTAAAATATTATTTTACATAGAAAACAAAGTAAAATATTTTCGTTATCTTAAAACCATAATAATTCAGTAATTTTTTGTTAAAAATGTGTATCTAGATACATGTATATAAAATTATAGGATTAAATACTAACCTCACTGCTTACAAGGTAGAGTATGGATTCCGAGAAAATAGTATTTTATGTTTTTTTTCCCATATTGCTATAGTTGGGGAAATGATCAACAACAAAAAGATTTTTCTGTTATAACAAAAAAGATTGTGACATGGTGAATAGATGACTTCATGTAGATGTTCTTCTTATCCATTTCCTTTTCCAAAAAGGAAAATTATTAAAATAAAATAAAAAAACAGAGAAGAAGAAAATAAAATATCTTTGGCTCTGCTCACAAATTCTAGAGAGAGAGAGAGAAGGGTCTGCTTTGGCGGTTGGAAGCAGCAGCAGTTGCTATCAAAACATTGCTTCATAAAACAAAATCTCAGGAGATAGATTAGGCCAACGATTCTTCTTCTCCCTTTCTTTAATTCTCTTCAAACCAAAGCAAAAGAAACAAACCAAGAAAGCAAAGAGTTTTATTAAAAACATATTAAACAATCCTTTTTGTTGTTGTTGTTGTGGTTTGATTCTTGGTCGCCATCCCTCGCCCAACTTCACCTTCTCTATATCTTTCCCTATATAATCAAATCACATATCGTGGAGTTCGTGTACGGAGCTGAGCTTGCCTTTTTTCTTTGTGGTGGTTGCATATAAAGAAAGGTATATTACATGATTATTTATACTCCTTATTGCCTCAGTGAGTATTCATGTGCTTTTTTCTTTTATTATTATTGTTAGGTCATGCAAATTTCGTGAATTTTTTTTAACCCCTGGCCCTAATCTTGATGTGTTCTTTCATGATATTTTCGTTGATATTCTTTCAAGTTCCATGTGTGTGTGCAACTTATATACTTTCAGAACTTTGATTCTTTTTATATAAACTATTTTTTTTTTGCCTGTGAAGGTCTATAAATCTTGAAGCTAATTACAATGGAGACTGTTCAGTCTGAGTCATCTTCCAATACTATTACCATCACTATTTCATCCTCTTCTTCGTTATGTACCACACCACCACGAAGTGATAATAGTCATGTGGCTGCCTCTGTTGTTCAAGAGAGGTTTCCAAGTTCCTTGTACTTGAGATTGGCTATGAAGGTATCTAGAGCTAGATGGTTTATCTTCTTGAGAAGGGTTTTTCATTACCAAAACGGATCAAGATCTGATCTCGGGTCTAATCCTTTCAACTCCAGCACGTGGATGATGTCTGAGCTCATAGCTCTGCTTATTCAGCTTACCGTCATAACACTGACACTAGCTATCTCCAAAGAAGAGAGACCTATTTGGCCAGTGAGGTTATGGATCACTGGCTATGATGTTGGATGTCTCCTCAGTCTCATGCTCTTGTATGGTCGGTTTCGCCAACTACACCAAGGAAGTGAGTTTGTTCATGGAGATGTTGAGCAGCAAGAGAGAAGCAGAGAAGACACCAGGAGCTCTCATTTGATGAATAGATGCAGAACGTCACTAGAGCTGTTCTTTGCGATTTGGTTTGTGATTGGGAATGTTTGGGTGTTCGATTCTAGGTTCGGTTCTTTCAACCATGCTCCAAAGCTCCACGTCCTCTGTGTCTCTCTTCTAGCTTGGAACGCTCTCTGCTATTCATTTCCCTTTCTTCTCTTCCTGTTCCTATGTTGCATTGTACCTCTTGTTAGTAGCCTCCTTGGATACAACATGAACATGGGATCTTCAGACAGAGGAGCATCAGATGACCAAATCTCTTGTCTACCTAGCTGGAAATACAAACCAATCAATGACAATGCTTCTGAGTCTGATTCTGATTCAGCTCCTGCAACTGATGATCCAGTAAGTTTTCTAATACTTTTGACTCACAAATCAAACTAGATCCATAAGGGTTTTTGCTCAGGACACTGAATGAAAATATGTTCCATATCAAACTAGAACCTAGTCATCATATAGCAAACCATAAAAAGTGGTTAGATTTTGATATTTGATATTTGATTTGCAGCAGTGTTGTATATGCTTGGCAAAGTATAAAGAAAAGGAAGAACTAAGGAAGCTTCCATGTTCACATAAGTTTCATCTGAAGTGTGTAGATCAATGGCTTCGTATCATCTCTTGTTGTCCTCTCTGCAAACAAGATCTTCCCAGATGATAAAAGGCAAATGCCCTCAAGCAGACAAGAGCTCATAAGAGTCAAAGTCTCTCATTTAAGTTCTATAGTTTTTTTTTTTGGTTTGGTTTCTTCTTTCAAATGTTTTTAGTTGTTGTTTTGATTTTATTTGAAGCAAGTAGGTTACTTGTGTGAGTGTCAAAAAATTTTGTACAGAAAGAGCTCACCAGTAACCGTAAATTACATTGTGAGGAGATATAGATATAGACATAGACTTATAGCGTATACTTCATATGCTTCTTTCTCTTTATGCCTTATATTTTCAGTTTTATTTGCTAATAAAAACATACCCCCAGTGATTTTAATTAAACCATGTAAACTCCATACACTTTCAAACTAATTTAATAGTTATCACATTCATAGTATCTAGACGTTCAACTCATGTCGGTTATAAAGTTTGGTTCAGGAGACCTTTTGAGATGACTTTTGACTTTCCAACAATCTGAAGTGCTTTAATTTGGGTTTGAATTTTAAGGTCGTCCCCAAACTAAAAATAGGGTCAAAAAATCAAATGTTTTTGGATAGTTTTTTTTTTCATAAGATCTTCTAATTAGTCAGTTCTGGACTATTAGTTTGGCGCTGACAAAATTAGTTTTTTTTTTTTTTGAACAATGGCAAAACTAGTTTACAATATATTTTCAGTAATCAAATTCTGGTGTATATTCCTAATTATTTGACAATTCATAACAGTATCCATGCACAAATGTGTAAGTGTGTAACCAGAAAAAGAGAATATAACCATCTAGTCAAATAGATTCTCCTAATTCTTCTTCTTCTTTTCTAGAATACTAACCAACTGAAATCTTAAAAAAAACAGTTTGTCACTATTTTTAGCTGCCTTGTCTCACAAGTCACCATATAAGTACCACATATACATTCCTTGGAAACAACAACAAGACCTGCAAATCATTTTTTATTTTCATCAAAACCATGGCAAGAGAAAACCCTTCAACCCTAATTCTTGGAGATTCTACTGCGGATGAGAAGTGTTCCATAAGTCTAGCCAAGATCAAATCCAAACCTTCCGGTGGCTCTACCCTTGAGCCAACCAAGAAACAGAGCCAAGACCAAAACTCTCCTAGTTTACGCCGTTGGGGCTCGTCCTCCGGTAAAACTGGGAGGCAAAACTGCCTATGTTCTCCGACAACACACGCCGGTTCTTTCAGGTGCAGACACCACCGTGCTGATTCCTTGACTCGTGTCGTGTCTATCGGGTCGAATCTCGCTGTGTTATTGTCGTCCAAGTCGAGCCAGTTTAGTGACTCCCTCAAGGCTCAGTAAACCGCTTTAGCGGATGTGTTCTGTATATAATAAAGAGTGTCCATTTTGTGTTTTTTTTTTCAAAATATATGATGTTTTGAGATTTTAAAATAACTTTTAAAATTTTAATGTTAACTTCAACTTTATTGAAAATTATTGAAACACTAAATTTTTTTTATAATTGGTTAAATGATTTTAAAATTATATTTTTAAAAGTATTTTTTAGATAAATGTAAATTTCTTGATCTTTGTGAATTAAGGTAAAACATCATCTATTAAGAAAAGAAACAAAAGAAACGGAGGGAGTGTTGTTTTGAGATGAAAAAGAAGAAAAGGTATATGAAACCGATTGAAATTGGCCTAAACCGATTCAAGGTAAGCTTTATCTAATTTGTCGACGATTTAATTTTGTATTTTAGCATTGATTACCTGCACATCCTGTACGCTTCATCAATTAAAAAAAACATTTGTACTATCAAGAGACTAAGCTTGTAAAACCTTATGATATTTAATGGGTTAATTAAGCTTGCAAAAACACTATCATATTTAATGGGATGTTGCGAGTAGTTACTTAACCCTTTCAACGTAAGTACAAGAGCTGTGGGTTCGCGTAACCGTTCGGAGGTATTTTGGATTTTTTTGGATATTTTGGTATAAGGATCTAGTATCTGTTTAAATATTTTTACATATCGATGTTTTTAATTTGGTCTGGGTTATTTTGGATGGGTTCGAATATTTTAGATTTTGAAAAAAAATAATCAAATTTTTTGTTATTTAAGTTTTTTATACTTAAAAATTTACAATTAACTTAAATATTTTTTTTAAAAAAAATTGAATAGGTTCAAAGATTAATAGGTTTAGAAACAAAATTGTAAAAATAGAAAATCATTAAGTTAATCGTTGTTTTAAGAATTTGAATGTAACTTTTGTTAATGTATGAAATAAGAAGCTTGACATGCATTTTAAGTGAATAACAAATTACTTTGTCTGCAATTATATGTATATTATATGATTTTGAGCGATGTGCAACAATAATATAGATATTTTGAATAAAATAAGAGAAGTAAATTAGAAATATAAGGTTAAGTATACATATTTTTGTGATTATTTTCGAATATCTATTCGGATTTAAATATTACCCGTTCGGATTCGGGTATTATCCATTTAAGTTCATATATCTAATTTTACTAACCCCAGTAAACACTCACGTTTATACATATACACCGCGATAGTATTAGATCAAATAAATAGTATTGCAGAAAATAATAAAAATATTGTGTATGCCAATATTATCATTGCGTATCAAATTTTCAAGTTTGTAAGTTGTTTAAATTTCTTCTCCAATACCTGTTCTTAAGTGGTTTTCTTTTTTCCGTTAAAGGCTAAGATTAACGCCAGGATCACGATGAACTATAGTTTTTTTTTTAACCTAAGATGAATTATAGTTTCCATGGTCACTGATGATAAAACCATTGCCGGAGCTATGTTATATAGTTAAACAATGTTTTCTTCAATTATTTTTATACTTGGATAAAACTTCATTCATCCACGATCCTAAAACAATAAAACTAGTGTTTCAAATTTAACATATATTTGTCAAAAGTAAAACCTATGATATTTTTTTCTAATTGAAGGCCATAAATCTATACCTTTTAGTTTCTTTTGGTTGATTTTACCATGACTGACTATTATTTAATCTCATAAATCTATGTTTTATTTTATTTTTTTTGTATGTTTTAAAGTTTATGTGTGTTTTAACTCCATTAGTTGTTTATAATCTGTTTTTCTGTGTATCAGTCACCAGTTTCTACTTCGTTTTAGCTTGACCTCATCCGGCTCCGGTCTATTTGTGCTTTGCATCAAGCTAATTCCATGCAACATGCAACATTGCTGTGTTTATTGCATGCAACATGCAACATCAAGCTAATTGAATGCAACATGCAACATTGCATGTTGTTGTGTCAAGTAGTGAAGATGCTGTGTTTATGAGGAGTTCTTTCTCTTGATGTTAGTGCAACAGTTTGGCCAAGAGATTGATGTTAATAATCTCCAGTTTCTCGGGTGAGATATTCGGCTCCAATTCTTTGTTACGAGTTTCGGCTATTATTTCCTAAAGCTGTGGGAAGTCGATTGTTAACTGTTCCTCTCCTTCTTGCTTTTGATTTTTGAGTGGCTCCTATGTCTTTTTGGAACAATATAAATAGTCAAACATGTGTTTCATCTTCTAATAAAGTTCAGCTTTGCATGGTCTTGCATCTACTCAACTTTAACCTCCATCTCTTGGGTGTCTAGTTATTGTTCTGTGATCTTGTTTTATTGTGCTTATGCTTACTAGATAGTTTGTATCGTTTAGCTTCTGGTTATATGTCTATATTCACCGGCTTTTGTCTCCAAAAACATCTCTTCTTTTACCTTCTCTTGTATTTCATACATGAAAATCCTTCCAAATGCACATAATCTTAGTGTTAAAAGAAAAAAAAGTTGTTTACAACTAGAAGTGTTGAAATGATTTAATATTGTCTTATTCCTATTTATAGTGCATTCTTTGTAATACTTCACTATTCTAAAGCTATTTGATGAATATACTTTCCAATAATTATTTAATACTCCCTCCCTTTTAAAATAGATACTAGTTGTTTGCCCACAATTTTGCGGGTAGTTATATTATATCACAATATATATATATATATATTATGTTTTACACTGTTACTGTTTTTGAATAATAATTAGAAATTTTAAATTTTTAATTTCAAATAGTTGGATAATCAGAAATTTCAATATATATTTTTAGAAGATCAGTGAGATTTAAAATAGTTCAAAAACATAAATCTTAATTACTAAAAAAAATTCTCTTACAAAAAGGCAATTTTATAATTATTCAGGTAATTGGTTGTAGAATTACTTTATATTTTATTTTTACACGTGAAAAACCGGAAATACTCTAGCTTTCGAAAGAAAAAAAAGTGTTTTTAATAGCTCCAATAGGACCAATATAATCAGTGGCTTTTATCATGAAACGTTTTTGTATGGGCTACAAAAACCTTAAAAAGTTATAATAATTCCTTACCTAGAAATCTAATTCTTTTATATAAGAATACATAACCATCAATTTATTTTTATAAAAAAATGTTAAATTATTTTACTTAATTATATATAAATAATTTATAAAAATAAAGAAATTTATAAAACAAATATATGCTTTCTCTATTTTACATTTAGTTACCATAAATCATTATTTGTAATATTACTTGTGTTATTTGGTAATTTTTATTAATTAATTCTATAGTTACCTTTCATTTTGAAGTTTAACAAATAAAAGTTAACAACCAATAAAATTATAATTATTTTTTAAGACTTAACATATTAACAGCACATAAAAATACTTAAGTGACCTCTCAGTTAATGTATAGTAGGATTTATCTCCGATAAAACTAATAATAAATTTGGTTAAAATAAACATGAAAATATGTATTAGAAAATGATACTAGTTTAATCAGTTTTTCTCATAATTTTATCAAATCACAAATCACACTTTCTCACTCATTTTTTTATTTAGTGTTTAACATAAAAATAAAATGGGTTAAGCGAACAAATTATTCCTTAAATTATATCCGATCATCACACTATTTTATCAAACACTATTCTATCGGAGAATTATTTTTATTAAAACTAAGCATAGTTTAGATATCTTTTAAAAGTATTATTTTAATTTATTTTAAATTACTCGAAAACTTACATATTTTAATTAAATCTGATTGACTAATTATATATAAAAGGAAAGATAATATTAAAAAATTTAAATCGCAATGTCGTTATTTTAGGCATATATAATTAATATCAATGTGAGATCCAATGTAAATCAAAATAAAATATCTTATTTGTATAAAATTGTTATTTTTTATTATTGACATCTTAAAATTTTATTATACAGCAAAAAAACATTTTATTATTTTTTAAATATTATTTTCTTACATTCAATTTACATTATATTTTCATCTTTGACTTTAACAATTATAGACTGATATTTTTAGTGATCTTCTTTTATTAATTTATCTTAAACTTGTAAGAACACATGAAACTAATTAATTCACATTGTCGTAATGCAAAAAATACATATATATCGACAAATAGATAAAAAGTAAATCATAAGAATATAAAAGAAATCAAAACACAACAATAATATTTTTTATTATTTTTCCTCATGTTTTTATTTATGTCTCGTTTCTTTTTTTCCTATTAAAAATAAACACGATAATTATACTATATTAAAAGAAATATAAATTATATTAATAGAGTATTCAGTCTAGGAAAATCATGTGCTTGATTAATATAATTTTAAATGACTTACCATATAATAACTTTAAATAAATTATCATATAATAAATGACTTACCATATATAATTTTAATTCATATATTTATATTAATAGATGAATTAAATAAACAATTTCTTCATTAATATAATTTTAAATGATTTACTATAAAAATATTGTTTTAAAATGTAAAATCTTTTAATCATTTCGAAAAGTGATAAATCACCTATGATGTCACATTGGTATTGGAAAATGATTTGAATTTTTAAAATTACTTATTTGATAGTTTCGATTTAATTTGACATATTTTTAGAATACATATATATAGCGAATAAGTGAGTTTAATGAATATTATTAGGTTTAGATTAATTAGTTCTCTGAAATCTATGATATATTGTATTCACTACTAATATAAATATTTTGAAAACCATTTTTATATAGTATTATATGTATTTATATGTATATTATCAACTTATATAATGTAATCTATGCTATTTAATTTATTTCTATAAATAAATTATGTTATTTCATCTATATTTAGGATGATTAATTGTTTATTTGGAAACATATATTAGATTATGTAATTCTAGGATTAGTTTCTTTTTAAAAACTTTAATTAAATAAATAAAAAAAAAACTATCAATCAATCAAATTATAACAATTAATTAAAGAATTCATATGAGTGACACGTCATCATAAATCACTAAAGTGACTTCTCAATTAGTATATAGGAGGAAGTTAAATTAATTTTTGATGTTTCAAAATAGATGTTATTATATTTCAGTGTAACTTTTAACTTTATCAAAAATTGTATAATTAATAGTATATTTGTAACCTATTTTGTAATTGGTTAAATAATTTTTAATTTATATTTTAATTATATTTTAAATTAAAAAAAGTTTCTAAATAAATTATACAATCCTAAAATTTTAAATTTTTTTTTTAAAACAGAGGGGGTATTAGAAAGAGGGTGATTCTCGGTTTAATCGAAGCTTCTTTGCCCTAGTTAAGGGGTTGAGTGGTTTTTCCGGTACCACCCGCAAATGCAGCTTGCAGTTGGTAGCGGTTGTTGGCGTTTTGTAACAATCATAGAAAACGCTATAAATTACTTCAAATCGTTTCAAACCGTTATAAACCTCTAAAATTCAAAAGATGGTTCCAGCTAGCGTTTGAGGTTGCGGGAAAGTAATTATTTTTTTCAAAAAAAATATATATAAATAAAAAAATAAAAATAATCAATTAAAATTTTAATTTTAAATAATAAAAATATCAAAATACATACATTATATTGTAATTGATATTATAAAACTTTGAAGAAAAATATTAATAATTTTAAAATAATTTAATAGTATAATTTTATAAATAAATTTTTATATTTATTATAATAATATGATTTTTGAATATTATTATAATTATATAAAATATAAATATTGTTTAATTTATTATTTAACCACTAATGTATTTAGTAATTAACCAGTCATAAATATTCCACAAATGCAATAATTTTTAACCGCTTTACCAGTCGTCCTAATTTCTTAATAACGCATAAAACCGCAACAGCTCGTATCTGTAAACGTCCGCATTGTCCGCAATCGCAAACGCAACTACTGAGGTTACACTAGTCAGCTCCTAAATAAAAAACGATTAAAATATATACAGCGCATCAATGACACAGGCTCCACAAACCCGACGTGTGACACGTTGTTCTTTAGCGTCTCCTTTATTATAAACCACTCACTCTCCTTCGCGGCCCTTTAACAACTGTATCAACATTTATTAAAACAATAATTAATCAATGTTTTTTTATCCTAACAATAATAATTAATGATAAAAAGGTTAGTTATTGGGGTTATTATTTTATATAGGTGAAAAAACAAGAAGATTTTCTCAGGTTTTAATTTGTTCTTTTTAACTTTCATCGTCTCTCACCTTACCACAAATCTCCAGCGTCAACCCACCGCCAAGAGCCGCCTTGGGATTGAGAATCAATCGACATCGGTAAACGTCGTCGTATTCCTCTTACTGATTCATTTTAATTTGGATCTCTAGATCGGATCGATATAGCTAAAACTACGACTTGCTTCGATTGAATCCGTCTCGATTTCGTTTATGAATCTCTTGCTCGCAATCGCAATTGGGTTATTTGATTCCGTTTATTATTAAATTTTCTATTTTTCGTTAGGGATATGATTGCTTCGTTTCTGTTTATGTGGACATAAGTAATCATCTGGTAATAACGACAATGGCTCGAGTTTTGTAAGTTTGTAAGCAATGTCTTGTTGCTCTTTTATTTGACTTGACTTTTTTTGTCTGATCCTCCTATCTTCAACTTGTGTGTGTCTTATGCTACTGTTACCCAATTGATTTCATCTCATTTTCTTTTACTCCACAGATCAGATCATCGCAGAGCGCAGCTTTTCTCAGACGAAACTAGGAGATGGTTAAAAGGTGTTCAAATGTTTGTTTCTTTTGAGTTTTTTTTTTCACTTGGGAAACTTTTTCTTCTTCTAACTGTTTGTTTTATTTGCAGGCATGGAGGGATTTGATTTGGTTAGGATATCATGGCGCAGTGCATAGACGGATTCAAGCATTTGTGCACCTCTGTTTTAGGGTGTTTTGATCTTGATTTGTATAAACAACCTGGTGGCCTTGGAGACCCTGAGTTGCTTGCAAGAGACACTGTTTGTATGCCCATCAACTTCTCTGTTCTTCCTTTTTTTTTCTTTCTTGTATATGATGCTATGGAAATACCATTAGAGGATTTATAATCATTCTTGAGTTTGTGTTCTGGTGCAGTTAGTGTGAGTGAAATAGAGGCTCTTTATGAGCTGTTTAAGAAAATCAGCAGTGCCGTGATCGATGATGGTTTGATAAACAAGGTAAGAGCTTGCTTGTGTGATCCTTTTGGTACTTGTTGTCACAATCTCCGTCTAGTTTACTCATCTCTTGTTACATTTTTGTATCAGGAAGAGTTTCAGTTGGCTTTGTTTAAGACAAATAAAAAAGAGAGTTTGTTTGCAGATCGGGTAATGTTTCTTTCTTCATAAACCCATTTTGTTAAGGATCAAGTTATGATTTGGTTTGGTTTTGTAGGTTTTCGATTTGTTTGACACAAAACACAATGGAATACTTGGTTTTGAAGAATTTGCTCGTGCTCTCTCTGTCTTTCACCCAAATGCGCCTATAGATGACAAAATCCACTGTACCTCCCTAATAGCTTGTTGATAAAACACATTCCCATTAATTTGGTTTCAGATTCATGGTATATATATGTGTTGTTTTTGCAGTTTCATTTCAGCTATATGATCTTAAACAGCAAGGGTTCATTGAACGGCAAGAGGTAAAAGCTTGTGTAGATTTTCAAATAGATAGCTTTTATTAATAACCCTTTAAGACTGCACTTTATCATCATCAGCCTCACCGACATTTTGTGCAGGTGAAACAAATGGTTGTCGCTACGCTTGCTGAATCTGGAATGAACCTGAAGGATACTGTCATTGAGGATATAATCGACAAGGTAAATTAGTTACTTCTTTTCATCTTCACAAGATATCTATCTTTCGTTGGAAGTGATTTCCTGAGTTGTGATTGTTCAGACGTTTGAGGAAGCAGACACAAAACATGATGGAAAGATCGATAAGGAAGAGTGGAGAAGCCTTGTTCTTAGGCATCCCAGCCTTCTCAAGAACATGACTCTTCAGTATCTCAAGTGAGTTTCTCAAGAACATGTTTCTTTTTTCTTCTCGATGATATGTAATAGATAAAAGGTCTTCATCTTGTTTTGTGTGTGCTTGCAGGGATATCACGACTACGTTTCCAAGCTTTGTGTTCCATTCTCAGGTTGAAGATACCTGAAGAAAAAAGGCAAGCAGCAAGACTTTGTGGTTTTTCTTTGTTCATTTGTTTCATTGATCTTCTTTATGAAGCAATATACAAAATTCATTTGTTTTCTGAACTCCTATGTTTTTATTTTGAGTTTTTTTTTGTGAATCAAACTTCATTTCGATCTCGCATCTTTGATCAGGCCTATTTGTAGATACGAAGTTTGCATCTTGATATGATATATAAATCGTTAATGTTTATTGATCCAACCAAGTAAAGGGGGTTTGCTATGTGTTTTTCTTATTTGAAGAATTTAGGGTGTAAATAGTGATCTTATATAAATGAATATTTCCGAGAGAAAAGCTTGAGGAAAAGTGAGATAAATGTCCTTAGAAAAATCAAGATAATTTAGGGTGTAAATAGTGATCACTATCAGGAAAAGGAACAAGAGGAGATATCTCTTTCTAATCATTCACAAGTAATTTTTGATATGTATGGAACTCATACAATTCACCTTTATTTAGAGAACAATAGAAAAATGTATTCCCTACCAATTTTGACAAGGACCAAAATAGGAAATAATAAAATCAGAAAACAAAAAAAAATTAAAAGAAATGAAATTCACAAAATCAATTGAAAACATAATTTATGTGTTGAATGGACAGATCAAATATTTTCGACACAATTCTAACTCCTTTCACTCAATTATATCGTGTTTTTATTATATTTAGCAGGAAATTTTATAAGAAAATACAAATTATTGGTTATAGACTACGACAATTTTGTAACATGTCCACTAATATTTACATGACGTCCAATCATTTTTATTAATATTCTTAAATTATGGTCTAATAATCATTTATGTAAAATAAACCCTAAATTTTTTTAATATGTTTATTTTATTTTACTTTATATTAGTAGAAGAAAATAAGTTTAGGTATAATATATGGATCCGAAGAACTGAATCAAACTTGATTTGAAAATAATATTAAACATAAGCTAAAATTGATTAAGTACTTAGATAAATCTAAATTTTTGATATTTGGATAACGAGACTCGAATCCAATTTATCCTCAAATATTTTGGATATTTTAAATATCTAATTCACAATTATAAATTTAAATATATTAATTATTTTAAATCTTATATCTGTTAGAAATTCAAACATATGAAAATGTCTAAATATTATTAAAATAATCACAATGAAATATGTATAATAACAAAAAAATGTTTAAAAGACTGAAAATATCTATATGTTCTCCATCTAAGTATTTAAATTGAACTATTTTTTTTTGTAAATTTAAGTATTTAGTTTTACATCATTCAAATTTATATATTTTATGTTATTTTATTTTCTAATTCTGATGATTTAAGTATATTTAGATTTTTTGTTAAAAATTACATAATTCAAATGGGTATCCGAACTCAAACTGAATCAACAATGATTCGAACCAACTCTAAACTAAATTCAAACTGAAATTTATAAATATTCGAATCAAATCGAAATTTATAAATATTCGAACTAATTCTAAAAATCTGAAGTTCAAATAAACCAGCTAAATCCAACAAGATATCTCAATATTCATTTCTAGAAAAACGATAAATTTCTCGATACAATGTAAAATAAATAATATAATTAATTGTTTCACCGACAGTGATTACTACGGAAACCATTCAACCATAGACCCAATTTTATTATGGGATCTGCTGTTTGCTTAGTGTGTGCTTGCATACGTATAGACAAATTTTTTTTGAAGTCAAGATGGTTGTCTTGTTTAAACACAACTTTTTTTCTCCTTGTGAACTAATTTTAAAAACAGGTTTTTTGTGCTAGGTCTTGACACATCTCTTGGCCGGAATTTGCTTGGGCATGAATGTAAAACAAGACTTCAAATTCTAATCAGGGACTTATGTTGTGTTTGTGAAAAATGTTATGTAATATTGAAAAAGTTAAAATTTTGATCAGTGGCTTATTTTGTGTTTGTGAAAAACAATATGTTATGTAATATTCAAACAAGTTATGTAATGTTTAACTTTATCTCCAAAATGGTTGTACTAATCCCAAATTATGTAAAAGAGCACATGTTTATCAATCTAACAGAGAGAATATACAAAAAAAATAGATACAAGAAATCTCCAAGAAGCGTGAATTTGTTGAAACAGATTCTCTTGTGAGAGAAGGGAAACGAAACCAAGCGATTTTTCACTGAGAGTAAAAAACAAAGACACTTTGTTAGTAGATGATCACTATACTTGATGATGGAGACCATATTTGTATGCAGAACAAAGTATTTTATCTATTTATAATTGAAACCAAGGCTTGATCCTCTTCATATGTGTTTGCTTCGACAACATTTGGAAGATAACTAAAACAATCAATGTGTAGTTGTGTACATTAACACATTCAGCAGTTGTCATATGATTCCGAACTACTATTCTATGTTTCTGAGGTGGTGAATTTGTGACAGCCTTCTTCGTGGGACTCAGCTGGCCATGCAGCGCATCGACCTTAACCCATCTTCTGTGATACAACCTGTATGAATTCATCCATAGGCCTCGGCTCACATGATAATTGATATGCAGGTCAATTGGTGACTAACCTATTTGTGAGTCGAGGCTTATGGATGAATTTGGACATGTTGTATTATATGGGAGGGTTTAAAGTCGATGCGCTGCAGCGCCAGCTGGGTCTCATAGGGAGAGTTGTCACAAAAGTGTTATATATTTATACCAAAGGGCTCTGACTCTTAACATCACCATGTTTCTTCCGGCCGGTTATGGTGCTTATGCCACAGAAATTTGCAATTTGTTTTACAATTGATGTTGATTGATCATTGAATTGTTCTTAACTCTTCTTAGCCCACATAATCATCTTGCTTACATGTTATGTAAGAGAGGTAACAAGTAACAACACGACCTACTTATGTTTGTGTGTAAAACTCTAGGGTTCATTGCCACCATGTTTGATACCTTATATAGTTTATATGTCTCAATGCTGCTCCGTTACGATTTGATGATAAGTCTGGAACAAAAAAATGTGAGTGCAGACAAAGGGCTCAACGTTTCATTTATAACTTTTCGCTTTTGATTTTTTTTCTTCCAATTTGGTTCATATCACCAGCCACTGAATGATAAGTGGAACTTGAACAGTTACTTGGTCGATACGGCAGCTCTATAGGTTTAAGGTTCCCTTTTTTTAGTTCAGTTTCTTGTTAGAGTATCTGGATGCATCATCATTAAGAGATATGCGCTATCTCTGCTTTTGCTGGTTTGTTAACCAATTTCTTGTGGATCTTGTATCAAAATTTCATAGAAGCTAGAGATTATGCGGGAAAAATGGTCTATTTCAACACCAACTTTACGCGTCGTGCATTTTACTTCACGGACTTTATACTAGTGCGTATTTTATTATGAACTTTAGAAAAGAATCAAAAATTCTATATTAACTCTCAAAATCATCCCTATATATATGTTGATCGGCAATGATGTTAGTCAACCGTTAATTTATCAAAACGACGTCGTTTTAGCTAATTCTAAAAAATTAAAAATCTGCAACTGCGGAAATCAAACTCTGGCATAGATACATAACACTAAGCATCTTAACCACTAGACTAATATAGTTTTATTGTATTTGTAATGTAATCATTAAAACTTATATATACATTTGTTATTTATCAAATAAATCTTAAATATTTTATTGTTTTAGTCTTTTCAAATAAATATATAATTTTTATATTTTAAATAAATTTTACAAATCCTTATTTTATAAATTTAAATTAATTACTATTGCTGTAAATTTTATTTTATATTATACTAAAATAAAATATATTATACTAAAATAAAATATATCAATTTACAATATATTTTATTTTAGTATAATATAAAATAAAATTTACAATAATAGTAATTAATTTAAATTTATAAAATAAGGATTCTTAAAATTTATTTAAAATATAAAAATTATATATTTATTTGAAAAGACCGAAACAATAAAATATTTAAGGCAATGTTTACATAACCAATACAATAAAATTACATTAGTCTAGTGGTTAAAATGCTTAGTGTCATGTATCCGTGCCAGAGTTTGATTCTCGAAAATTGCAGTTTTTTAATTTTTTAGAATTAGCCAAAACGACATCGTTTTGATAAATTAACGGTTGACTAACATCATTGACGGTCAACATATATAAAAGCACGATTTTGAGAGTTCAGATAGGATTTTATTTTTTTCTAAAGTTTATGATGAAATACGCATTAATATAAAATTCGTGAAGAAAAAAGCACGACGCGTAAAGTTCATGTTGAAATAGACCATTTTTTCAGATTATGCGATTTTCTATGCCAGCTGAAAAAGACTGCTATTTTCTTGATAGGTTTTTCTAGTCATTAAAATAGCTGTATAATCATCGAAGTGCAGAAAAGAAAAGACTGAACATAAAATATTTTTCTTGGTTGTGTGGTTTTGTTTTGTTTCTATATAAAAGACTCAAGATGTGTCCGTTTTGAATTTGATGTAAATATACACATGCACTGGCAATGTGGCATACATCATTACATACCTTGCTGCCAGGGGTGTCTAATACGAATTTCGGTTTGGTTTCAATTTAGTATTTTGGTATTTTGGTTTATAAAACATAGTTAACCCATTAAAACCATATCTATTTTAGTTTGGTTCGATTTATATACAGTAGGTTTTCAGTTTATTCGATTTCATACCAAAAATTATAAATATATTTACTTTTTTATTGTGATTTTTATTTTATATAATTAAATATCAGCTTTAGTAAATCATGAATATATTTCAATTTTTAAATAGACTACTTTTATTTTACTATTTAAAATAATTAGTAAATATATCAACTTAATAATAATAATAATAGCTATTATAGAAAAATAAGAAAAATTAGTAATCCATAATATTATTAAATAACTAAATATTAGCACAAAATATTTGTCAACGAAAAAAGTAAAAAATATAGTTTGTTTAATTTACTAAAAATGAAAAATAACTTTTAACTTAAAATAATATATTAAATTACTAAAATCAACATTTTAAATAAGAAAATCATATCAATAAAATAATTTTTTATATATTATTAATTATATTATTCAATTTACATATAATTATACTACTACATTTTAATTAACTGGTTTATTATATACCGAAGTATATCCATATACCACGGTTCTTTAAAAATAACATCCATTCGGTAAATTTGATATTACCAAATTTAAACCACTTTCTTTATTTTGCTATTGGTTTGGTTTTATCAAAACACCCGTACTTGCTACAAACCAAATAAATGATAAATCATATTTCTACTAAGCCGGACCCAAGATAATAGAACAACTTAAGCCTTTAAATGGGCCCATTAGTCAAAAAGACTCGTCAATATTAGAGACTGGCTTTGATTAAAAGGATCACCAATAATGCAATTAAGTCTTAATTCATGAGTGTTACAAAAAAAGAGTCTTAAAATTTATGATTAAAAATTCATCAAAGCAAAATCTCACTGAAAGAAAGCGTTCAATTTTGACCATTAGTGGACAAATATAATACCACGAACTTGGCACTAGTGCTTGTGAGCTAGATAGCTTGTGAGACTCTTTAGTCTTTAGTCCTTTTTAGTTAATAAAGCAAAGGCTATTAGGTTTAAACAGGGGAGCATCTCTAATAACAACATATCACTTCTTTGCCAATATTCATCTTTGTTGATTTGCCCCAAAATAGTCATATTTGTTTTTGTGTTTCTTTTAACGAATTGTTATTAATATGCACTCTTGTTTAAACAGAAGTATTTACCATCAATTTTAATTGACATTTCATGATTATGCGAATATTGGGTGTGGTGAAAAAAATTGGTTTAAGAACTAGATTAGAGGATTCACCGGAAACTTTTCTCCCCAAGATATTCGAATTTCAAGCAATTTATTTAAAATAAAATGGAGAGCGTGCATTTTTCATTTTTGGAAAATATTAGACTATCAATATTATCATTCATTACTCAGATAAAATCTTAGGGCATCTCCAACCCTACTATATTTTCTCCTCGAAACACTATTTTGGAGTAAAATTTACTCAAACCCCACTCTATTTTCAACTCCAAAATGGAGTAATGGCTAGGGTTACTCCATAAATGGAGTAATCTTACTCATTACTCCATTTTTGAGTTGAACTTTTTTATTTATGATATAGTCCTTTAATTCTTTAATATTTTTATTTTTTATTTAAATAGTATTTAAAAATAATAAAATAACATGAAAAATAAGGATATTCCACAAAATAATATTTAATATTCTACAAAATGCATAAAGTAATTATAAAAACAAACATAAACAATATAAAATAAAAATAATATAACATAAAATAGATTTAATAATCCGGCAAATCACATTTGGAAAGATGTTGAACGTGCATTTGGAGCTCTACAGTCACGCTTTGCCATTGTGAAAGGACATGTTCTTTTTTGGAAGAAAATTTGTTACATGACATCATGACTACATGTATAATTTTACATAACATGATAATTGAGGATGAGCGTGAACTAGATGCACCAATCGAATTGGAGGAGAAGCTCAACCTCCAGATATTAAAATTGCAAAAGATGAAAATGTACGATTTTAAAAATTTCTTGCTCGATTTAGAAATATTAAAGATAAAGAAGCTCATTTTTCATTACGAAATGCATTAGTTAAGAATTTGTGGGGGAAAATATCCTAATAATAGTTATTGAACCAACATATGTATTGTTTTTTTTATCATTTCTTGTACTTTTTAATAATAAATGTTTAATTTAAATAAATTCTTTTTAAGAAATTTTTGTAAACATAAGATAGTTTGGGATTTATTGGTAAATTCTTATAAGTAGGAGGTATTATTAACAAATATTAATTACATAAATATATAATTATTTAAGAATATATATTTTTGGAGTAAAAAATAGAGTAATACATTGGAGTAAAACTCAACTCCATTTTGGTGTTACACCATTTTAGAGTAAAAAATGGGGTAATACATTGGAGATGCTCTTAGGCAACTGATATGAACAATTACAATTAGTGATGTATTGCATTATTAATGCAGTACTATTATATTTCTCAATGTAGGCATGTTTAGAGATTAATCAATGAGAGCGAGAAACCCAAGTCCTGGAAATACGGAAGGAATATTTGACCCTTTAATTTACACCTTTATCACACGCATTCTCTCTATTTTATATTTATGAACCAATAAACATCAAAGGCCCATTAATCTCACTGAAATAACAAAAAAAAAATTGAAAAAGAAAAATCGAAAGCAGTACAATGGACAAACCTCTAGTATACTATCAAATGGTGCTAGTTTAGCGCCCCTCCAAAATTGAAATAAATATTTCTAAAATAAAAGACTGATTGCAAAAGCTCAGCTTCTCCACTAAGCAATGTTAGTTTTAAAGACACATCAAGTTAGTGGCAGTGTGTTGTGTTGTTTATAACCTTTCTAAAACATTACTTTATTTTGTGTATTATATATTCTGTAAAAAGAGAGATGGACAGGTTAAAACAATAACCGAAAGGCTGTTCTAAAAGACTGATTTATCGCTTTTAGCACGGTAAGATTTACATGGTTACGTAAAACTTAATAAGAACATTAAAATAACCTTGAAAGAAAAATAGCATGATTAGAAAGGAAAATTTATACAAAGAAGCGGAAAGGAAAAACAAAAGCTGAAAATTAGTAATTAACAAGTTTGCAGAATGGATAAAAGGAAGAAAAAGAGTGAAAGGTAATTACCATGTGTATACTCACATTATGTATTTTCAAAAAATAAATAAATCAAAACATAGATTTTATTGCCAAGAAAGTAAAATGTTGTCTCCTTTTATCGTTCAAAGTAGTACAGTTAAAGAAAATTAAACGATTACTGTAGTTTTAGTCGAAAATAAGGATGTTTTTATGAAAATTTTATTGAATCATATTACAAAAAAATATTTGGTTAGTCAGAATTCAAAGTGTTGTTATCTTAAATATATTGTTCATATCCTATATATTATTATTATTACAACAAAAGGTATGAACACACACATATATATAATGCAAACTTATTTTTTTTGTAAAATTAATTAATTTTAGAAATAATTTAACGAGTAAGTAATGATGGCAAGAACATGAGAACGCCAATTTTACATTAACAAAAACTATTGGTCATGTTGATGCAAGTTCTCTTCCAAACCATTGTTTACTGTTACTCATTACGAAAGAAAGGCATATCTTTTAAGAAAAAGGAGCAAAGTGACCATCAAAATGTGTGTTTACACCTCTCATCTTTGCTTTTCTACGAGGTTTGCAAAACAAATATGTTTTGAAGTATAGTAGTATTCGATCTGTGTCGATCCCTACATCATGTTTTGCTATTGTTAACACAACTATACACAGTTTCAAAAAAAAAATCTGTTTTGATTCAATGTACATATGATAAAACCAACTAGAAAACATGCATGATTTAAATAGTTCGAGTGTCAATCTACACATTTGAAAACAAAAAAAAAAGACTCTGAAATAATTGGAGTAAAAAGGTGCAACGAAGTGAGTGCAAGCCTTTGGTAGAAGGAATGAGCACGTGTGGTTGTTGTCATCACGAAAAGGTCACTATTATGATTCCCCTCTTAAAGCAACATCTCATTCTCATTGGGCCCATCTCATTTCACATCATACATACCTACAAACACAAATTGTCTACTTTCACACATTCATGTATATACCAACTTTTATATTTACACACGGCTTCATATATACTTTCCTAAATCTATTATGCAACAAACTATATATAATAGGTTTCACACTTGATATGGAGATATCCCAAATTAGTAATCAATTCGTTCATCTACTAATATCTACTATGTATATGTAAATCACTACATATGTGACTATTATCTCATATTGAAACATTCCATGATTCGTAATGTTTGCTTTATATCCAATATATTGGATTTTGATTTTAGTCAAATGTACATATGTAAGAGCTTTGATTTATGATGCGAATGATGTTTAATTGAGTATATATTTTTTTTGTAAAAGAATATATAAAATGTAGCGACAATGATATTTCTCCACTAAAATAAATTATTGGAATTTTTTTTTGAGAAATATTTTAGGATAACACTAAAAAAATGTCACAAAAATAGTTTTCAAAGAGACAAATAATAAAAAGAAGTTTTATTAAAAAATGAATATATATACTATAATCTTAGGATTAACTAATCTAAACTTAGGGTTTGGAGTTATGTGGTGATTTTGGGGATGAGTTTAAACTTTTTTGAAATAAAAAATAAATATTAAAAATTTCAAAATAAAAAGAGTTCTTTTAAGATTTTTTGGTGACAAAAACTTAAAAATAGCTATTTGAGAAAATTGTCCAACTTATTTTATTAGAAGTTTCATTAAGAAGTTAGAAGCATTCTTTTGCATAAGAATACCACACATAATGAAAAGTATCAAGAAGATTATAAGAAAGATTACAAATTGTAAAATACTATATATAAAGTTTACAAATGGTTCAGGAAAATTTTCCTAAAGATGTAGTAGTATGATAAATTCTTCACAGTTACAAATTCTTATCTATAAAGTTTTATAAATAATTCTTAAACATTTATATAAGATTTAGAAAAAGGTAATTAAAATTTTTCATCACAAACTTAATGTATTTATAAAAATAGGTATCATTTGAAAGTATATTTGAAAAGTAGTATTAAATTTTTAGTAAATTACTCCTTCCGTTTTTTTATATTTGACGTTCTAAGATTATGCACGTAGATTAAAAATATCATTAATTATTTACCTAACCACAATTTAACCAATAATAAAATAGAAGCTATAATATCATTGATCATCTAATATTAGTTACTAATAAATTTTACATAAAAATTGAAAACGTCAAATAATTTGGAACAAAAAATTTCCTCTAAAACGTCAATCATAAAAAAACGGAGGGGGTATGTTTTTGGTAACAGTATTGGAAGTTTTAGAAAATGAGACCTGAAATATTTACGGGAATTTATATTCATTTTGTGTGAAAAATAATAGTAATCTAGATTTTCTAAACACTAACCTAACATTATACAATAAACTAGAATCATCTATTTCGTTCATTCAGTTTTCCAAATTGTATTACTAATTTGATATTTTATCGGCATATAGACATAATATAATTTTCTCACGTAGTCGTCGTATATATATGTATATGTATATGTATATGTGTGTAGTTACTACCAATGGAGTTCAAAAAAACATGACCACTCATCCTCCTGAGATAGATTATAGCCTTATCATTATCAGCCATAATATATTAATTCATTGGATCGACAAACATCATTAACAAGTCAATTATATTAAAAAAAACAAATAATTTTGATCGATGCCCACTTCTTTTTGCACTTTTGTGTTTCTGCCAATACATTCTTGGACTGCTTCTGCTATAAAATACCCCACAATGGACCATTTAAATTATAATCTATAAAACTAATAAAGACAAATGCTTGTACTTATTTCAAAGTTTAGCAAAAAACCGCCCATACTAGTCATAGATCAGATCCCACATTATTAATTTATAACACTCACTTAGTGCTTATTTATCCACTAAACAAAGCTTAACTCGGTCCAAGATTCCACATATAGAGACACGTACGTACATACATACAATTATACAATAAATTTCGGTTTTATACAAGGCGCTAGACAAGTTTAACTAAATACTATATTTATATTTTGAAACTTTTGCGAATTGTAATTACATTTATATTAACTGCTGACCATTATACTAAGTGACTGTTTCGATTATTTATCTTCAGGCAAAATATTGAATGAAATAATATAGATATGTATGCCATAACTATTGTTCTAGAGACTAAACCAAACTAGTACAAGGTAAAGATGTATCTTTGTTGTTAACACTTGTGTAATTTGTAACCGGAGTTTTTAACTAATGTTTTTCCTAAATTGAATATATATATATATATATATATATGTTGATGTATTTTGTATTGCTCTATCATCATGTGGTGAGATCTCTGACCTAATCAAAACGTGATACAGATCTAGATCTTGTTCTATAGTCATAATCAAGTCTATATCCTTTTAGACTTAATTTATCTTAAATGTTATCATCACTCTTAATTTTGTTGAAAGTTATACAAACCATTACCTTGCATCTCACATGTAAAAGCTTTGAGATGAATGCATTTAGTTTCCATTCAGAAAACCTGATTAATAGATATTGAAAAGAAGTGATATTCTTTTTTTTTGCTACTCATACCCGAAGTCAACTACTAGTAATATCTAAACATGGCATAAACCATCTCTCCCACCAAAACTGATAGAAAAGGTTATATAAATATAAATAATATGTTATATAGTTCATTCTTTATTTACATAAAGTCTACATTTAATTTTTCTTGATATTTATAAATATAATAAAGTTATTTTGTCATTTTATACGTAAAATACATTTACGGTTAATATTTTTATATACCAAATAACCAAATGAGATCAACATAAAGTTTATTTATAAAATCTATCAATACATATACTATAAATCAAGTACTATCTCATTTTACATAAAACATACTTTACAAATTGTAATCTAAAAGAAAAAATGATTCTGTAAATTAATAACTCTATAAACAATAAACACTATTAATTTTAAGAATTTACTATATTTTTTTTGAGAAAAATTTACTACATTGTTTCAAGGTGTTATATTGAAGAATTTAGTTTTGATGTTCTATTATTTTAAATGATTATTTTGATATGTGCACTAAAACAACTTTATTATATATAGATAATATTTGCCGTAAAATGTCTTTCTATTATTTTAATGCGAGAGACCGTATTCGATCATCAAAATAAGTCACACACATAACAAGTGCATCAAATCTTATTTTACGAGCAATTGACGGAATACTTCTTATTGATGGCGATTTTTATATAACCTAAATTTAACGTATTATACTCATATCAATACCACACATAAATGCAGTGATTGTAAGTCATAGTAGTTCTTAGCATTTTACAAAATACATAAAAATGCTATAAACTGTTTTACATCGTTTCACAAACTCTAAAAAATCAAATGGTTCAGTAGCGTTTACAATTGTGAGTAGGTTGCATAAGGTAAATAAATATTATTTTTTGTAAAATATATAAATATAAAAAATATTTTAAAAAAAAAATTTTAATTGAGATAATAGAATATAATTTATGTATTGTGTTTTTATTTAATATTATAAAGGTAAAACAAGAATGATTTACTATAATTATTTTAGACACTATATAAATATTATATAAGTATATATATATATATATATATATATATTACTTATGAAAAATCAAAAAATAATTTTGCAAAATTTAAATATTATGACTTTAGTAATATAATTTAATATTAAAATATTGAATTACTTTTTATAATTATATAAAGTGTTGAATACTTTTTATAATTATATAAGTGTTTTGATATTATTAATTTATTATCATCTCTGTTGCAATTTGTAGTAATTAGTCATAAATATCGTGTAAATGCATTGATTGTTAATCGATATACCAATTTTATAAAATAATTACCTAACGTTTAAAACTGCAAACACCCGCATTAATAAATATTGGTAATCATATCCGTAATCACTACATTTATACCAGTCAGACCTTAAATTATAATTTTTTGGGCTAAACAAACATAAAAATAAGATTAATAAGTGTTAATTTGGGAACAATTTGTGATAATAATTATATTTTAAATTTATATTGGGAACCTTAGTTTCAAAATCTTATAAAATATTATTTTAAGAAAATGTAGTTTGAAAAAGTTTGAAAACATGGGTAGCTATCAAATTACATTAAAAATCATATTATTAAACCAGGTCACTGCACCGGAAGAACAATAGGGACCATTTAATGATAATACTAAGATTTATGAAAAGAATATAAATTTCACAAGTTGAAAAATACAGTTGGGTGCTTGTCTTTTCTTTTGAATCTTTTGATGTCTCTTCACTTCCTTCTTGTTTGTTGGTTTTTGGTTTTATTAGTTTCCCTTTCTATTTATCACTTTGTGGATCCTTTTTTTTTTGTGAAGGACCATATTGGTTTAACTCTTCCACTCATATTCTTATCTTGTATACACACATATATATTTTTATGTTTGTGAAAAAAATCTTAAATATTTTATCAACTAAACTTTGACAAAAAAGTGAGTTAGAGCATCTTCAATGATTCATTTCATTTTTCTTCAAAATAAAGCAACATATTATTTTAAAATTTACTTCATTTTCTATCTGTAAAATAAATATTTAACTATATTATAGTATTATTTCAAAATTATTTATCAATAACATTTTATACTTTTGCAAATTTACTAATTTATTCAACAATTTTCTTTTAATAGTAATCCGACGTAAATATTATTTATTATAAATTAAAAAGCTTCATATAGTACGATTATTATATATAAAATAAATAAAGAAAGAAAATACCAGATTTTATAAGAACACCAATTATATATTTTTCTTAAATATTAGCTAAATTATTCTAAAATTAAAGTGAACTTATTTTATTCTGAATTCATCTATATCAAAAATAGAATTCATGGAAATTAATATTTTTATGTTCTTCAATCTTTACTATTCATATCTAATTACAAAAAATATAGAAAAAAACTAATTGGATAACAATAAATTGTATTTTTGTAAATACAAAATATCAAATTTTAGTTGGAGATTAATTTGCAACTAAAAATTTCGTTTTCAAAAATACAAACTCAAACCGTATTTCTTCAAATTGAAAGAGTTGCTGTTAAATTCTTCAATAGCAGCAATTCCTTAAAATTTGAAGAAATATTGTTCACTTTTTCAAAATGAAATATCATTAGAGAAAAAAATAGAAAGGAAGTACCATATAAATGGTCTTATACACTTAGAATGGGCCCCAATTATAATCAACCAAACATTCTTCGATTATGTATTTTAAATATATTCTGATCATGCAGTAAAAAACATAAGAATAAATTTAATTTTTTGGTAAGAATAATTTGTTAACTATGAGTTTTTGCACCATACAAAGAAATAATAATTTTTAATATCATGTTTTATTTTATTTTTAAAAAGTTTTAGTTTATATTTTGATATTTTAACTGAATCAATTTGAAGAACATATAAAATCATAAATGTATTATTTCTAGTGTTGTTTCTTTTAATTTGGTTTGATCATTTCAATTTAATTTATCTAACATTTCATAAAGTTAAAATTACATTTATCAAAGAAATTGTATTACATTGAATTTAATAATTATTATTTTATATATATATATATATATATATATATATATATATATATCTTATCACCTAGTTTTAAAATTTAAAGCCACACATATACATATATCAAATATATATAAATTCTAATAATTTTTTGTGTTTTTAAATATACTTTTAAACGGATAAAAATTAAATTGGTAATTAACCTATTGAACCTAAAAATTTAAATAAAATTTCATTGATTTCAATATTAAAAAAATTAGTTAATTAGTAGTTTTGTATTTGTTAATGCACATTTACAATTATTTGATCAAATGTATATATTTATACAAAATATGATATATAAGTTGATGTAAGAAATTATATTAGTAAATATGTTTAGTTTTTGTTTATTAATGTCATATATATATATATATATATATATATATAAAGGTGATATATGAATTATTATTTATTAACATATTTTATTTTTTTGTGCAAAATGTTTATAAAGAAATTTTTTTTAGTGGTATAAAAGATTTATTAGTCATTACTATATTTAAAACGAAATTACTAAATTATCA
Source organism: Moricandia moricandioides (assembly GCA_905132885.1). Taxonomy (NCBI): domain Eukaryota; kingdom Viridiplantae; phylum Streptophyta; class Magnoliopsida; order Brassicales; family Brassicaceae; genus Moricandia; species Moricandia moricandioides. The sequence continues at coordinate 58,382 of CAJHQQ010002082.1, forward strand.
GGATGAGTAAGTTTTGGTGGTAAAAGTGTCACGGTTGCAACTACCATCACCCGGACTTGATTAACAATGAAAAAAATATTTTATGCCATAAATGATATTATTGTTGGATGGTTTCAAACCTAAAAAATATTTGAGCCAAAGATCTAGATATTTTTTAGTTAACAAAAAAAAACAACCAAAAACTATAAATTTTTGTAAAATTTTTTTACAAAACGCAATTAGATCGATGCCACGTTTCAAATTTCTAAATGTCATGTCGTCTTTTTAGTAATAACAAATGTGGTGATGATAAATATGCAAATAATATTTTAAATTAATGTTTAGGGATGCTACTAGATCCCAAGACATATACGTATTTTCATGAGATAGAAACTTTTTTTTAGATAGAAACTTGTTACCATTGATGTAACTCTTAAAGAGAAAGAATATATGTTGCTGTCAACAGCTTACAAGAAAAGTTACACATTACAAAACATATATAGTCATTAGTTTATATGATTAACATCACCATTTTTCAAGTGCAAATTAACAGCACCATTTTTCAAGTGCAATTTACGGTAATTAGAGTACACACTATTCCATAATCATTAACGTACAGAATAAAACCATGTTATCGAAATGCTTTCCCTTACTTTACTATTATATAAAGTATTGTAAATCTGTTGATAGATGCACATGACCACCTCTCTACACATCTATATATATATATATATATATATATATATATATATATATATATATATATATATATATATATATATATATATATATATATATATATAATATTTTGTGTTACTATGGCATGTGACTTGAACTGTGGTGTTATATCTTAATAAATAATCTTCTTGACCTAATGATGCATGACCCATGATGTTAATCTTAATTATCATTTTCCATTTTCTTTTTGTTTTGTCCAGTTCCCCCTTTCTTAAATATGTAATCAAATATTCGAGAAGTTGGATCTAGACAGTCATCTATCCAGTACCATATAAACTAGTAAAAGTGTAATTAAAAAGGGTGCAATTGATGCCAAAAAGAAAGTACAATTAGAAAATCACAATCAAATTATATAATGTTTACAACTTAATCTTCTTGTTAATTTTCTAAAACCCATTACAGTGTGAAGTGAAAACATCTAGAATCTTTATATCTACAACTTTAACTACAGTCTGTTGAGTGATTGGCTTTACTTTTGTTAAATTGTACAAATATCTCTTATTTCTTAAGTATGCACATACATTGTATATATGATGATGTTTATAATGTATAACATCTATATAATTACAGCGAATGAAACGGACCGACAAGATGATCAGAGATGAGCGATAGTTCAAATTTAACTAATGTTTCACATAAATTCCTAGCTTGCATGTGCATTTCACTCCCGTCAAGATTCCATGTTTGAACAATACTTTTAATATTTTAACTATATATCAGAAACCTAAAGTAGATACACGATGTTCATCTTAATTTTCTTTCTGTCATTAATTTTAATTAACATTTCAAATTTATTACTATACAGCTATATATATAGTATATATATACTATACTATATACCCACTTCATAGTTCCGACTCTCCCCCAAGTTAAGAGAGTAAAAAGACACACTTGTGTCTGAATTTTTCTATGTTAGGATGCTACCATAGATATGATCTTATATGTATTAGGTGGTAATCAGGGGCGAAAGCCACTGCTTTGACTATGGTAGCAGGTGCCCTCGGATATGATTAACCTCAGTTTATTAACTAGGATACTTAACTTTTTTTCTGTGTTTCTTTTAATATTTTTTTGATAAAAATTAGTTTTTAAAATTTTTATTTAAAAATCGATTCTTAATTTTTTTAATTTTAAAGAATTTCAGTTAAGAAATTAGAGTTAACGTTAAAGGTTTTGTATGTAAAAAATCTAAAAAAATCCTTCTTCCGCTAGATGGGATGTTTTCTGCACCCCCCACCAAAAAGTCTCAAGTTCAATTCTTATTTTGTTACTATTAAATTTTTGCGCCCACTAAAAATCATACTATTAGATTCCTCCTGGTGGTAATTAACAACATATACTACCAAGCAATTAATGGTAGGGGTATTCAACAAATATCCATTATTTTGGATGTAACGAGAAATTAATCATTATTGATTGTTTCTTGAAAAATATGAATGGAGAAATAACGAAACAGTAGGGGTCATTTTTTCTTACTAGATAACCTTCTTATATCAATTTTTGTTTGCACTTCAGCATTTATGACTCTTGTTGTTATTATAGTTAAGTTAATAGAAGTTGTATCTGGATTCTGGAACAGTATAAATTAAATTAAAGTCCCATTCATATAAAACATCATCAGCAAAATGTATTTTTATTTTATTTTAGCACAAATAAATCGATATATACATCATCAGCAAAATGTATTACTATTACCATAATATGTCATTTAAATATTTTACCCACGACTATATACTATCTGCTTATAAAACCTAACAAATGTAAATGGTGGAAACAAAAATAAAATTTGAAAATAATAATAAACGAAAAAGGTAGAGTTGCTTTTTTGGGATCCAGATCTTCCTTTGCTACTTCTTACACTGTCTCTCTCCTTGAATGCTCTGTTTTACTACTAATTTATTTCTATAAAACAAAGTAAAAACCAACTCCATGGGGTTCTTCGCTTCACAATCCCAACGCACTTCTCTCTCTCTCTCTCTCTACCACTTCTTCTTCTCCTTCTCCTCCTCCCTCTCTTCCTCTTCACCAATGCCACGCAGCCCTAGATTCTGCTTCTTCCTCTTTCTTTTCATAAACTCCTCTGTTTTCTTCTTCATCCCCTGTTTCTCTGTAGACCAACAAGGACAAGCTCTGCTCTCATGGAAGTCTCAGTTAAACATGTCCGGAGACGCGTTATCTTCTTGGAACGCTGCGGAATCAAATCCTTGCAAATGGGTCGGAATCACATGCAACGCGAGAGGCCAAGTCTCGGAGATACAACTCCAAGTCATGGACTTTCAAGGTCCTTTACCTGCGACGTATCTCTTGCAGCTAAAGTCTCTGACTTCACTCAGATTAACCTCCGTGAATCTCACCGGTTTCATCCCTAAGGAGCTCGGAGACTTGTCGGAGCTCGAAGTTCTCGATTTAGCTGATAATTCTCTCTCCGGTGAAATCCCTGTCGAAATCTTCAAGCTCAAGAAACTCAAGACTCTGTCTCTCAACACCAACAATCTCGAAGGTGTGATTCCCTCGGAGCTAGGGAGTCTCACTAACCTCGTCGAGCTCACTCTCTTCGACAACAAACTCGCCGGAGAGATTCCGAAGCGTATCGGAGAACTCAAGAATCTGGAGATCTTCCGTGCAGGTGGGAACAAGAATCTAAGAGGAGAGCTTCCTTTGGAGATTGGTAACTGCGAGAGTCTCGTGACGTTAGGTCTCGCCGAAACAAGTCTCTCCGGTAAACTCCCGGCGTCGATCGGGAACCTGAAACACGTTCAGACAATAGCTTTATACACGTCACTCTTGTCTGGTCCGATTCCAGATGAGATTGGGAACTGCACGGAGCTTCAAAACCTCTACTTGTACCAAAACTCAATCTCCGGTTCGATCCCGACAACACTGGGTGGTCTGAAAAAGCTTCAAAGCCTTCTCTTATGGCAGAACAACCTCGTCGGAAAAATCCCGGCGGAGCTAGGGAACTGTCCGGAGCTTTTCCTCATTGATTTATCCGAAAATCTACTCACCGGAACCATCCCGAGAAGCTTTGGGAACCTCCCCAATCTCCAAGAGCTTCAGCTCAGCGTTAACCAGCTTTCCGGTACAATCCCTGAAGAGCTAGCGAATTGCACGAAGCTGACGCATTTAGAGATCGACAACAACAAAATCTCCGGAGAGATTCCGCCGCTCAAATTAACAAGCTTGACGATGTTCTTCGCGTGGTCGAATCAGTTAACCGGAAAGATACCGGGGAGTCTTTCTCAGTGCGAAGAGCTTCAAGCCATCGATCTCTCTTACAACGCTCTCTCCGGTTCGATCCCTGCCGGAATCTTCCAGCTACGTAACCTCACGAAGCTTCTTCTTCTCACTAACAACTTGTCTGGATTCATACCACCGGAGATTGGGAACTGCACCAATCTCTACCGGCTTCGTCTCAACGGAAACAGACTCGCGGGGAATATTCCGGCGGAGATTGGGAATCTGAAAAACCTCAACTTTATCGATATAAGCGAGAATCGTCTCACCGGAAACATTCCTCCGGTTATCTCCGGTTGCGAAAGCCTTGAGTTTCTCGATCTTCACTCCAACGGTTTATCCGGTTCGTTACCCGGTACGCTTCCGAAGAGTTTACAATTCATCGACTTCTCCGATAATTCACTAACCGGTTCTCTACCATCCGGTATCGGTTCGTTAACCGAACTCACGAAGCTTAACCTCGCGAAGAATCGTCTCTCCGGCGAGATCCCGAGAGAAATCTCTTCTTGCCGGAGCCTCCAGCTTCTCAACCTCGGCGACAATGGCTTCACCGGAGAAATCCCAGACGAGCTAGGCCGTATCCCCTCGCTTGCTATATCTCTCAACCTGAGCTGCAACTCCTTCGCCGGAGAGATCCCGTCGCGGTTCTCTAGCCTCGTAAATCTCGGAACCCTCGACATCTCTCACAACAAACTCGCCGGAAACCTAAACGTCTTGGCAGAGCTTCAGAACCTCGTCTCACTCAACATCTCCTTCAACGAATTCTCCGGTGAACTACCAAACACTCTGTTTTTCCGGAAACTCCCGCTCTCTGTTCTCGAATCGAACAGAGGACTTTTCATCTCGACCCGACCCGATAACGAGATCCAAACCCGACATCGCTCCGCTGTGAAACTAGCCATGTCGATCCTCGTCGCAGCAAGCGTCGTCCTCGTTCTCATGGCGGTTTACACTCTCGTCAAAGCACAACGAGTCGCCGGGAAACACGAGAAGTTAGATACGTGGGAAGTGACTCTCTATCAGAAACTAGACTTCTCCATCGACGACATCGTAAAGAACTTAACTTCGGCTAACGTGATCGGAACCGGAAGCTCCGGCGTGGTTTACAGAGTAACGATCCCGTCGGGAGAAACTCTAGCAGTGAAAAAAATGTGGTCGAAGGAAGAGACAGGAGCCTTTAACTCGGAGATCAACACTCTCGGATCGATCCGACATAGGAACATAATACGTCTCTTGGGTTGGTGTTCGAACAAGAATCTGAAGCTCTTGTTCTACGATTATCTCCCTAACGGAAGCTTAAGCTCTCTGCTCCACGGCGCCGGTAAAGGAAGGGGAGGAGCTGATTGGGAAGGTCGATACGATGTCGTTTTGGGAGTTGCACATGCACTCGCTTATCTCCACCATGATTGCCTCCCTCCGATTCTACACGGCGACGTTAAAGCTATGAATGTCTTATTGGGTTCCCGGTTTGAACCGTTCTTAGCCGATTTCGGTTTAGCCAAACCCGTCTCTGGTGATGAAAATACCGATGTAGATTCATCAAAATCAAGTAACCGGCCTCCGTTAGCTGGCTCTTACGGTTACATGGCTCCAGGTAAATTTCATCAACACAATATTTTCTACGTTATATTGTCAAATTCATAAATTCCTAAACGACTTTTATTTATTTATTTAACAGAACATGCATCGATGCAACGTATAACCGAAAAGAGCGATGTGTATAGTTTCGGAGTGGTACTATTAGAAGTGTTAACCGGAAAACATCCACTGGATCCGGATCTACCAGGAGGTGCACATTTGGTTCAATGGGTGAGAGACCATCTAGCCAAGAAAAAGGCTCCAGGAGAAATCCTCGACCCAAGGCTCCGTGGACGAGCTGATCCAATAATGCATGAGATGCTCCAAACGTTAGCGGTCGCATTCCTTTGCGTGAGCAATAAGGCAGCTGATAGGCCTATGATGAAAGACATTGTGGCGATGCTTAAAGAGATTAGACAGCTTGACATGGGACGGTCGGAAAATGATATGACAAAAGGCGGAAAATGGCAGCCGCAGCCGTTACCGCCGGAGAAGTTTGTCACTCCTCGAGGTTCATCTAATTGTTCGTTTGCGTTTTCTGATGAATCCGTATAGGAAAAACATATAGAACTACTATTAGTGTGACGATTATTTATAAAAGTGTGTGTGAATATTTGTTGCCAGTGATTTGTTAGAAGAATCAGAAAGAAATTAATCTCTTGGCTGATTAGAGTTTTCATTATACTATTTTCTTGCAGACGAGTTGAGTGTAATGTACAATTACTACATAAGTTTGAAGTGATTTATTCTCTTTTTTCTTAATCTCAGAGTAATATAAAGAAACATAATTAGAGTATTCGGGCTAGTAAATGAAAACAAATGTATTTTGATAATTTTCTTGAACAAAGGCTTAAATGCTAAACCAAAAATTCAAATCTTTTGCATACGCTATCATAATTCCGATAACAAAAATCCATATATAGAGAATTATACATACTAAATCCAGTTCACAGATAACTGCGAATTTAAGATTGTATGCATGTGCGTGCATGAATAATGCATATATTTATGTTAGTTTGAATACCAGTCCACGCTTATATTTTCTAAAAATAAATATGAAGTTAATAATGTATTTTGAGTATTTTAAAGAATTTAAGATATAATTTTTGGGGAAATGGCAGGTAGTGTTTGGAGTTACATACGGAGGAAAGATTCGTGCTTCTTGTTTTCTTTAAATCTGTTCAATAATATAATTGTTTAAAGTTTTGGATGTTTACTGATCTTATGAAATTGAGAAGAGAGGAATTTCGACATGGATCACGTGGACCCACGCGCCACCCCCATCACATGGTCATGTGTTGTCTGAAAACAATGACTTTCCAGCCAACAAACACCATTTTCCACATGCTTAAACCAAGTGTAAGAACGACAGATGCAGTTTTATAGCAACTTGCTTCTCTTGGTTTGTGTATTTGTCATGCGTGTCTTAAAATCTTGAAGTTCAAGATGTTGATGGGAAATTGTGATTTTTATTCCCAAACTATTTGAAATCGGCGATTTTAATACTTAACTATTGCTCGCACGGAATTATTCCTCAACTAATAGTTGATTGCGCGAAATTAGGACCGAAATAGTCAACCGTTAACTGCTTAACGGAAATATAACGGTTTCCGTTAACTTTTTTAACGGTTGACTATTTCAATCACAATTTACGCGTCAATGTTTAATTGAGGAATAAATATACGCATATAATACTTGAGTATTTAATTTGCCGATTGAAAATACTTGAGGAATTAAAAACAACAATTTCTTTTAAAATAAAATCATAATTTAACATATTCTTAAGTTAAATATAACAAATATAAAATATTTTTATTTAAAATTTTTTTTTTTGAGGTTTTATAGTGACATGTACAATTACAAATAATTATAATTGTATTTATTGTTGATGTATTTCTTGTTTATAAAATTATTAAGATGTTTTAAAAATATTTTTTTAACTAAAAAAATTCTCAATTTGAACAAATATAAAAGACACTTAGGTTGTATTCAACTGAGAGTTTTACATGATTTGTATTAAAATGAAAAATCCATTGTTATTTAACCATGATTTTTAAAAAAAAAATTATTTAAAATTATTGTTATTGAACTTGACATTTCATAAAGTACTCTGAAATTTATTCTTATTAAAAAATATTTGAAGTTTCATGCTAAGCATGAACTAGCTTTTCAATTTAATTATTTTTTTTATATAACTTGAGTGCAATTTTCAAGTGACAAATACAATATCATATATATATATATATATATGCAACAAAATTATAATTCAAATTCGACAAAGCATTTAAGTATTTTTTTGACAAAAGACTTTTAGATGCAATATTTAAGTATTAAATTATGATATTGTATTTGTCACTATTATGCAAATTTCACTCAATTTATATAAACACATAAATTAATTTAATATGAAAAAGTTTGTTTTTAGCATGAAAACTTCAAATATTTTCAATAACAGTGGATTTCATAATATTTTATGAAATGTCAAGTTTAATAACAGTGTTTTTAAAAAATTTTTTTATAAAAACAATTCATGGTTAATATAACAGTAGAAGTTTCATTTTAATACAAAAATCTAATACTCTCAGTTAATACAACCCTAAGTGTCTTGTATATTTGTTTCAAATTTAGAATTTTTTAGTAAGAAATATTTTTAAAACCATCTTAAATATTTACAAACATGAAATACATCCAACAATAAATACAATTTATAATTCTTTGTATATGTACATGTCACTATAAAACCTCAAAAATCTTTTTTTTTGAAAAAAAAAGTAAAAATATTCTATATTGGTTATATCTAACTTAAGATTATGTTAAATTACGATTTATTTTAAAATAATTATTGTTTTTAATTCCTCAAGTATTTTCAATCGGGCAAATTAAATACTTAAGTATTATATGCGCATATTTATTCCTCAATTAAGCATTGACTGCGCAAAATTGGTATTGAAATATCAACCGTTAAAAAGTTAACGGAAAACCGTTATGTTTCCGTTAAGCAGTTAACGGTTGACTATTTCGATCCTAATTTTGCGCAGTCAACTATTAGTTGAGGAATAATTCCGCACGAGCCAATAGCTGAGTATTAAAATTACCGATTTCAAATAGTTCGGGAATAAAAGTCCAACTTCCCAGATGTTGATAGTGACTTGCAAAAAATCTTAAAATAAACATTTAAATTATTTTCAGAACCGACGAGGATTACATTAAAGAACATAGTGTAGAAATAAAGTTCATTTCTACTTATAAATGATTTACGTCTTGTCTTGTATAGTTGTATGATATTATTAATGGTCATTTTACGTACTCGGAACAACGATGACCAAAGAATACGAAAACGACCACTAGTAAGCAAATTGCACATATAGTTACGTTGTTTGCAAGCTACTGAAAGTATCCATTTCACTACGTTAAAAGTATAGTTCTAAGTACTCCTTCCATTTTTTATTAGATGATTTTTTACATGAGTACACACATATTAAAAAATAGATTTTTTTCAGAAATAATATTAAATTATAATTTTTAATTACAAATATAAATTAAAAATGTAATCGGTTTTATCCAAAAAATAATAATTATTTACACATTTTTTGATAAAAATAAAGTGAACTAAATAGGTAAAAGAGCAACTATCTCAAATAGATTTTTTGAAGTTTTTGTCACAAAAATAAATTACAAATAAAAAAATAACCAAATATACTTTTTTATTTTAAAAATTTTAATATTTTTTTAATTATTTTTAAATTTTAAATCTCACCTTCAAAATCTCAATCCATAACTCTAAAATCTAAATTTAGATTAGTAAACTCAAATAGTATAAATTTATATTTTTTAATAAAAAAAATTTAAAATTTATTTTGATCATTATCTCTATGTTTAAAAATATCATCGGTTATGACAAAAAAAAATTTATTTTATCATTATTTTTATGCCTGTGACTCATATCAGATGGGTTTAGGAGTCGCGGCCGACAAAGGGAACCAAAAGCTAATGATGATTTATCCAGAAAGTACGGGAACCACTTCATGTTTCGATTCGATGTATGTATTATGACATACCAACTTAAAACATTACATCATCTCGAGATGATTTCACCAGTTAATGTGTCTTCTCGATTTGGATTGAAGTAACATTACATCATCATCTCACGTTTTATTATCACTTCAGTTCATGCTTCAATGAGAATGTGTGTCTCCCAAAATTTATTTGTGTTTGGCTTTAACAGTATGATACAATTTTGCTTGATTGAGCTCCAATGAGGCATACCGATTGTGGGGTCCATTCCGGGAAGGCTTACCGATCTTTTTAGCCCCGACCGTTATGTTACTTGAACTCCATGTAAACGTTGAAACCAACTTTTACATTTACATATTATCATTTTCAAATGGAAAGTAAAAGCAAATGCAAACACAAAGAAGCTATGCCTCAATGAGACGCATAGACCTGAAAATTTGCTGACAAAGGCAAGCCTTTAGACCATAAACGTGATTTTTGATTAGACTATCATCTGTGACTGAGGATGGAAAATTTGATCTCAGATTAAGCAGTTCTAGCTTTTGGATTACTGACACTAACCAATCCTCTCCATCTGTACTGCACACGACACATTTTAGCCGCTCTTTGGTGCTTGGAGTTGCATATACATGCAGTAAACTCAAACCATGTATTAAAAGGATATGGAGTTTTTTTTCTTATAAAGAGTTTTAAGGATACATAATATATATATGTAAGATACATGAGTTCCAAGTTCTGAGTTTGATCAATCAAACCCCTCACTGGAGGTATTCTTGAAGCAAATCAAAATTGTTCCCAGAGCTTGAAGGGTCCTTTATATGGAGGAAACCAGAAGATTTAAAGATGATTTAGTGGTATATGTATCACCGATCTCCTAATCATCGTCGGTACCGAAATATCGGTCTCCAAACTCACCCATACCAGGAATGACACGGAACTCTTCGTTTAGGCCGTGTTCAATCTCTGATGTTACTATCTTTAATCTTGGAAACTTCTTGCACACCACATGAACACCTTGAGGAGCCTGTTTAAACAAAGACAAAAAAAAAATCTTTATAACGAGGGAGTAGCAGAGATATGAGAAGGGCCATGCTCGATTTCTTACGCTTATAAGGTTTAGAAATATGATGTTTCCCTCAGGTACACCTTTGCTTATAAGAAGATTGATAGCTTGAACTGCTGAGTTTCCTGAAAAAATACAAGTTACAAAAACTAAAGTTATTTAAAACCCAAACGGTAAAGTATGTTTAAATGGAAACCGATAGAGAAAGGTTAGGGAACCTGTGCCGAGGATAGGATCCAACAAGAGGACATGCCTTTCCGAGATATCATTAGGCAGTTTCTCATAAACAAGCTGCAAGACAGTGTTACTAGAGATTTAACCACCAGGCCTAGAAAACTGGGACATGCATATTTGCTTATTATCTATTACCTGTTGACCGTTGTCGCCTTCCCTGTGAATTAGGATCTTCCCTATTTTGATACCTTTGCAACATGCTCGCAACGCATTTTCCATGCTCTCACCACTATGATTTTTTTTCATAATAACCGTAAATGTAGTTATGAGAGCTGAACAGGTAAAGTATTTGAAAGTTTTGCTTGAATGGACTTAAGTTAGTAGAAGAAAATACCTCCTAATCACAGAGACACCACATAAACGTTTACAGAAATCCACACCAGAATATACAGATCCTGATACAAGGTACCCAATATATCTCTTAGTTCTGGTATATATCCCTTATAACTCTACAATAATGCTGGTAAATTGAAGGAATCAACAAAAAAATGCTTACCGGTTGGAGTGATGACCTGCATTTCGGTAAAAGGCAGATGTCCAAGACCATGCTCTACAACCTACACAAAGCGCACACTATAAGGACGTGTCAGGAAAAACTCCATCAACTATTCGTGAGAAACTATTCCTACCAGCCGAATCAATCGATCAGAATAAAATACAAAATCATGTTTGGTCGTCTGGGAATCACGTATAAGGGTGTGCATCCCTCGTATCTGAAAGAGAAAGGCCAACATAAGTTCTATTGATGGCTAAAACGCGTGACTGTAACCATAACTAGTGCTAAAATGAACTGCTATATTATTCTCACCTGAAATGTTGATTGTATAACATATAGATTAGGGTATATTTTACAGAGATCATGCTGACCCAGCTTGGTGCAGATATGTTGCACGATTAAGTCAATAGCTACGTGATTATCCCCACCACGAGGGATTATGATATCTGCATACTTCTTCGTTGGAAGAATGAAGTCATCAAAAGCAGGCTTCACAAACTTTGAGTACTGCACCAAAAAGATTTACTTCAGATACAGCCATGTGTGCGAAATCTAAGGAGGTTGATAAAGAGATTCCTGGGATAACCTGATCGAGTACTGTGCCAATATCTCTATCATTTTGAGAAGTATCTCGTTTTATCCTTCTTGCCAAGCGTACATCAGCATCTGCACAGAAAGAATGTCAAGGTGAAATTGTGTAATGCTAGATTTCACAAATTTATCCAGAGGAGAGGTGATATGAAAGTGACCTGTATCCACAAAGATCTTCATGTTCATCAACCCTCGGACTCGTGGATCATGGAATAGAAGTATCCCTTCAAGTAATATTACATCCGAAGGGTTTACCTGCCAGATCATTTCCAAACTCAACGCATCTTCAACAAAACATAAGGCATACAATATATCAAGTGGTTCTTATATTACAACACGGTTTAAAGAAAATGGTACCCTTCTTGAAACGCTGCTTTTGTAAGTTTTGAAGTCGTATTTTGGAATATCCACAGCTTGTCCTTGCCTCAGTTTCTCCATACAAGACAACAAATGGTCTGTGTCAAAGGCGTCTACAGGAAGACAACAACAAAACATTAGAATCAAGATCACAAAAACTACATGAGGATATGACGACAGGACTACATAAAAGAGAAAGCAATCACGAAACTGTAACTAAATAATGTGTTTGTTTATGGGTTATTATCCAATGAAGAAAGAGAAAAGTATATGCTCTAATGAGTATACCTCTTGGCATTGCTACAATATTGAAAATTAGCCACATCACATAGATATTCTCACCTGGATGGTCAAAGTTGTATTCATGAACCCTAGCAAGTTCTTCTTCAGTCAAACTGTGGTAGAATGAGTCCTGCCAAATCATTCATCGCTGAATATTTAGTGGATCAATTTGTGGTCTATCATGACGGAGACAGCATTCTAAAATAAGATAGACACGCTCATAACGACATCTAAACAATGTTCTACTTAACCTGCATGCATTTCTACGGGTTATCAACTGGTTAATTCTGCTTTCAAGTCCCTAAATTACGTGGAAGGCAATGGACTTTCTTATATTCCGAAAAGATAGTATTTATAGAAGTGTATTTCAGGAGAGCAACCTGTGTTTAGTACCTGGTTAACAAGCACAACACGCTGATCATGCAACTGCTGAATAATCATATCACAAACAGATGTCTTTCCCGATGCTGCGCCTCCAGCAACACCTAGCCACCACAAAACTCGAACAGTAAACATCTCAAAAACCAAGACTTTCAGTGAACATTTTACTCAAAGACGGAGATATTAGAAAAAAAAAAAGCAGAAGAGACCAATCACAAAAGGCTGCCTTTGAAAGTCTGCTGATGACGCAGGAGAAGTGGTTCCCTGTAATGCATTTGGTTCAACGCCATTAATATGACCGTTCATGTGGAAACCAGAGTAATGAACCTTGGAAGAAGCTTCTATCATATCAACGACTGACTTAGAAGTAGAACCCATCTCTTGTTAGTCGAACCTAACGACAAGGAGACAAGAGTACTTATCAAAGAAAGATCACCAACCCTTCAACTAAACTTGCTCAGAGTTTCTATTTCATACATAAACTATACCTTGAAAACACACACACAATCAAAAACAGATCCAATAAACACAATCTTCCAGAAAATCAACTCATTGTGAATCTAAAAACCAAGAAGTGATTATCACAAGCTGCTAAGTTCATAGATCAGTCAATGCAAAACTGCCCAGATTACATAAACCTACTCAGATCAGTAGTCGCATGTGGAAAACTGAAAACGTAAAAGAAGAAACTTCAGATCCCGATTTTGAAAACTGAGATTCGGAGTTTACCAGATTCAGAGGATCTCTGCAAACGTCAAGAGTTTTTTTAAAAAAAAAGTATACTTGATCTGGAATAAATCTAGACAGAAAAAAAGGAAGGAAGGGGACAGAACTTAAATTCTGATTAAACAATTATTTTAATTAAAAATATTCTGGGAAAAGAAAACAATAAATAAGCTTAGATTCGGAGCAGATTGATTGTTGTCAGTGTATTTTAAATTTAGATGGAGCGGAGGAGAAACGAAGACGAACATTACATTATATTTATTTGTTAAAAGAGCCCTTATACTTTGTAAAGTATCATAAAGAAACCCCCACGTTGGAGATGGGCCTAGCACAAAAGCCCATTAATTATTAGGCTCAAAATCAAATCCGGCCCATTAATCATATGATGATTCTGCTAAAAGAGAAGATTGTACTTTCGCTATAATAAGAGGTGTCAGAGTCATTTGAAAAGAGATCAGAAAAGTCTAAGACGACTTTTCCATTTCGGACGAGCTCGCCTTCGACTACTAGAGAACTACCACCAAAAGTTTGAAACGACCTCTTTTATCTAAGACGAACTCGTTTCCGACGACTAGAAAACTTATAAAGAAAATTTGTTTAAACGATCTCGTTTAGACAATCTTTTTAAATTTTTGTAATTTCCGAACTTGTTTATTCTTGTCCACTAATACGAAATTCTTCGATCCTCTATATTTACTACTACATTACATTATCGATCGAATATGGATTCAACACCCCATCAATCAAATCATACTGGGTTGATTTGAAATCTTGGTCGGCTGATTGATTCGGTTTAATTGATAAAATTGTAGTTTCCAGTTTCATATCGGTTAAACCAAGTACCGGTTACGAATTTCACGCAGCAAACACCTTCCTAGCCTATTTTTTGTGATGAGGTCAAATTACATGTGGTTGTTAGATGAAAGTCTTAAGTAACTTTTGTTTAGCATTGAATGGTATACTCTGACCATTGGTCCATTTAGTTAAAAGGTTTTCGTGTATGGTTTCTTTGAGTTTGGGGGATGCCTTTAGGTTTTTGGACCGTTCAAGTCTAAATTGTAAAGTGGCTCAGAGATGAATAAGACTGTTACATCATATGGCTAAAAGCTGGAATCACGGCAAACATCACATGGGAGAGTGAGTATTGATACGTTCGATTACAAATAGAGTAAGAGTATCTTCAACCCATTATTATTTTCACCTTTATAATCTTCTAATC